>JAULCA010437997.1:0-10893 GCA_032360845.1 Crassadoma gigantea | reverse complement strand
AGACATTATAATTTTGTCTGCACCTTTTCTTGTGTCAAACATGTAATTTATAAAGCACATGCATCAATCGAATACGGTCATTTTTTGTAGTTCCTTATATCTTAAGGGTCTTGCTAATCGGATAGTCATTTTTGTGTTGTGTTGTTATATAAATTTTGGGATCGCGCAATATTTTTAATACATAGTGGTTTGAAAAATAAATAAAACTAAATATCTTTTTACCGAAATTTCCATTTCGTGATATTAGATATAACAATGAAAATGTTCGGGGGCTTGCTGAATTTCCATTCCAGTAACAAATATCGACAACTGACAGAAAACTTGCAACACAAGGTTTCTAGTGATGCACGCTGGTGACAAATATATTATGGTCGCCATCATGATGTCATTTGGAAATATTACATTTTTGGTTCGTGATAAAAAGGTTGCAATTGTTTCCAATGCTTGTCACCAATCCGATTAGTTTTTTGAGATATTGACATTACTTTGATTTGACCAACGGTCATCTTACGGTTCGGTATTATCTTGTTTTCTTCTCTTACTTCGTATATAAAAAGCGAATCTTTTTATTATGACAACCACAATCATGTAAGCAAATCAACCTTAGTGAAACTATCAAAAGTATTGTAAGCCGTTTCCCGCTCTATGCTGAAACACTTATCAACACATATATGTATGTTTACCTAACCTTGTTTTCAATGTCAATGCCAGCCATGTGACATTGATAGACAAACTTTGTAATTTTAAGGTTTAACTATTGGGACGCCTGTCCGACCACGTGGGTTTTATCCGTGTACTCCGGTTTCCTCCCAAATTCAGATTGTTTGCGCTTTTTCAACCGAGCCACCAAGAGTATTGAATAATAGCTGGGAAAACTTGTTTCACAAATGTTGTAAAATCAATCAAGCTTATACTTATATTTAAAATAAGATAATCATGTAGTTCATGGTAATTAATTGTAATAATATATAACACAGTATGTCTTAAAGGTGAATATCTCCATATATATAATTAATGGAGCATCTTCTTACGAAACACTAAGCCATGACCTTTAGAGATAGGTAATGACGACAACATGGATAGTATTGCACTCTGTCATCTTTATCGGATAACTCCGAGATCATGAAGAAATCGGACATCAAGTCAATATTGACATCTCCGATTTGTTGATACAGTGTAAACAAGGTTATTGATACAGACAGACTCTACATTACACTACTGACTGTATAGGTACGGATCGGTTAGGTAACACCGACATTTATACTATTTGGTGTGGAATTTACACTATTTGTGCTTCACAGTCAATTTGCAATTATCTTGATATGGGCAATCCTTCATCTTTAATTTAAAACATGCATGGAATGCGTTGTACGTCACAGTACAACAATGATCAAGGTCATCGGCATAGTGATTTAGTACAAGTCACAAACATTAGTAAATCACAGTAATGTCCTTTCAAAAGTACCGATTACAATGAGTATTTATGTAATTTTTACAAATATAAAATTTATTAATCTTGACAGATTAGAATCAACAATAATATTTAGTCTGCCCAACTCTTAAAATCAAACTTTTCATTTAAAATGTACAATTTCATCACCTTGATACATTTTTATTTAGCTAGTGAAGCCTTGATATTGCTAACCCGGAAGAGTCACAGCGCCGTCAAAACAAGAGGCTATCATTCCTCTTCATTTTGGGTTTAAGCAGCATAAACTATCTTACAACAACTGCAAAGTGACAAGTTGATTTTTTTCCGAAACAGACAAAATAGCGTAGCTACCGACAAAAAGAATTACGGAAATAGCGGAGTTTTTGAAAGATAAGAATTTGTAACACAAACGGTACGTGATAAAAAAATGATTCCTTTGCATTGTTTGAAAGTTACAACAAATGTATGTTTACATATATATATACGTGATATAGATTGTCTTCCATTGGTTTTTGTTTTCCCCTTTCCGATATTTAGATCTGTCTGATATCACTTATTTTAAACATACAATGCATATATCAATCTTTCATTACGAAATCCACATCGCTACTGTATCAATGTAAATATATCGATAATTGTGTGTTTTTATGTATGGATTTGCATCATGATTTTGCTTTGAATCTTGTATCATCATTGGTTCATTCGTGGCCATAATATTGTGTTATGTATATAAGCCTTAAACTGTCTAATAAGTGTGAGAGAAAGGACAGATGCCGAGGCCCGTTTGGGCCAAGACCTATTCTTTCTCTCACTTATTGGACAGTTTGAGGCTTATATCTAACTAACAACATGATCCGATCGGACGTGAAAAGGTTCGGGTCACCTGCCTGACCATGTGGGTTTTCTCCGGGTATTCCTGTTTCCTCCCACACTAAGACCCCCCCACGCGATAACATCCGGGCCAACAAGAGTGATTAATATAAGTTGAAAAAAATTGTTGCATAATGTTGTAAAATATATAAAGTTTATATTTAAAACATAATACCCTCTGGGGCCTCACAGTACAAGGTTAACCTATTGGCACTTTAATGCAAAGTTTATGCATGCTTTTGGAGTCTTTAAAGTGATTATTTGTTCATATATCACAATGTTCTCTGACACTGAGAAGGTAATATTTATGAACGCCTGAGAAACAAGTTTTTTTTTTAATCCTATCTGAAATGGGGAAAATACACAATGAGTAAAGAGTAAAACTGTTGAATTACAGTGCTCTAGATGTTGAATTTTGATTGTATTGATTTCAAAGGATATGCAGTACTTTAGAAGTTGAATTTAAAATATGTTGAATTCCACTGAATAGCTGTTGAAATTCAATGGATATATACACGGCAGATACAGTGCTCTAGCAGTTGAACTTTGAATGTGTTGAATTCCACAGATACACACCGCTGGAGATTCTAGCTCAGCTGTTCTGGCTGTTGATTTTGAATGTGTTGGATTCTAAGGATAATACACCACTGGTATTCCATATATTGATTTAATATCATACTAAAAGAATCGTGTGTTTGTTATTTTTGTTTTACATACTCCAAATTAGCTCCGTCCTTCTTTTCTCCAGAATTTGATGTCACAACTGTCCAGCAAAAAACTTGTAGACGTGTAATAAGTTGTCACTTAATAAGACGGCCATGTCGAAGTTTTACACAGCTGCAGGTAACTTATTATACAGCCATGTGTAATATCAAAATCACAATGGGTGACGTCACAACTGTGTTTTAAATAATTTTATTAGAAGTTTAACAGGAGAGGAAAAATGCACGGCCATACCAGGATTCGAATCCGGGACCTTTCGAACTCTAGACGGACGCTCAACCAATTGAGCTATCTGGTCGTCGACGATCGACCCAGTCCAGTTCCGCTACAGAAGTACTGACCCAATATTAGTTTATATTTAAGTATGACGTCACAACAGTATGACAATAACGATATGTCATCGTAATCAAATGGAAATTTACTTAGTGTGTCTTGTTTCTTAATTTTTCGCTTTTCCTCTTTCGATGTCAATTTCAATTGAAATTTTAACCTTTTGCGAACACCTGCGTAATCATCTGCACGATAAAATGGTGAGGAATGTTTACCGACAGGATATCATATTGATCTTGTTTCTGGACAAACGAACCAAACAAACGCAATCTTTGTCGAGGATGAGCTCACATCTGTATCCGACCAACCGAGGTGACAATTTACATCCGACCGAGTTTTGCGGTAAAGATGGTTCACTAGTAAAACCATTTAGTACAAAACAAACACCGACAGCCACACCCGTCGGTGACAACCATCTCACACAGATAAAGACTGTTTGTTTTAGAATCACCTTATCTAAGCTTCTAAACACAACTACACACTATTTATTTACAATCCAATCCATTAGTATGGGAGAGACAGCAAAAGATGTTACTAAAATAGAAAGCCAAAATTCCGGAAACACTGCCTGGGTACTAATTAACGAAACCGATTCTATACTGACAAATTCTGTCCGTATTTGACCTGTCGCGACAGTAAGGTCACAGTCAGGTCAATACGCCAGTTTTCCATTGATCCTGCGTCGTGACACACAAACACAGAAATGGATAAAGCTTGTCCTTATTATAGTATAGCTTTGACAGACAGGAACTGCTCCATATATACTTGTATTAAAATTAAGATTTCAGTTTAAATAAGGAAAAATGCGGTTGTTCTGCATATTTCTTATCAATTCTATCTAATTCAATTTTAAGCAAAATCTATAACAAGGAAAAGAAAGCTTAATACACACACGTTATTTCACCTCTAAAATTCAGTAGTAAATTAGTATGCCAAACAATTACAATGCAACATACAGCTGTCTCGTCCTTGTAAATCTCGGTCAATGTACCTGAAATCTAAAACAACCCGAAACGAGATACTTTTGTCATTCGACGCTACTTATTTTAATATCAATTTGGTTTTAAAAACGTAATACTTGTAAGGAGAGAAAAATACTAAAAAGTTTTACATTTCTCTCCATATTAGTCAAAATACCAAAGAGTTCCTTTCTTGGTACACCTTTTACAGAGCCTTCGTACACCTGCAGTATTTCGCGTTCTACTCATGGAACAACGGACTGGAAAAGGCATCTTGTAACAAAAGAATAAACGTAGATGATGCCTTTTTATCCAAAATGATAAATAATTTTGAATTGATATTATGGTATGAAATAAATCGATATTTATCAAAATCCTGTACCGCGTTGGTTACAGTGACGGTAGGGACCAAAAGGGTGGCAATCGCCACTGGTCTAAATTACATGTACTGTTGAAAAAGAAGTGAAGATGCATATAAACTCCTGAATCATATGAACTTCACAAAATCGAGGAGTACATGTAAATTTCAAATTGATAATGAGTTAAATGTATGATAACGACCGCGATACCACTCTGAGAGATTATTGTGCCCGTCAAGGTTACGTAAAACATCAGGTTTCAGATCTTCAACTCAAACACACAACTTTGGCTTAGTTTATTTGTGTTTTATGTCCTATTAACAGCCATGGTCATTTAAGGACGTGCCAGATTTTGGTGATGGAGGAAAGCCGGAGTTCCCGAAGAAAAACACCGATCTACGGCCATTACCTAGCAACTGCCTCACGAAGGCCTCGAACCCGCGACCCAGCGGTGGAGGGCTAGTGGTAGCAGAATGTCAGACGCCTTAACCACTTTGCCACCGAGGCCCCTAAAAAGACAAAACAATTTTCTCTTTGCAAGCTTTATATCTTGCCTTCAAGACGTCAAGAATGGCCATACGTAACTCGCTATCGCGAATAATATCATTCCACGGTAGTCAATTACACTTTTCTAAAGAGCATTGAGCAGTTTCAAGTTCATTTTTACGTTATTTGCTTCACTACTGTTTTTCTTTAGTATCTGCATTTTCTTGATAAAAATGTTTATTTACATGTTTGCTGCAGACACATTATGCTTGCCGTCATGATTAATCCTACATATGATGTAAAAATGATGAAAAATACAGTTTTCTAAACATTTAGAGATTTATATCAAATAAGGAAAAGCTCCTTTTAAACAATTTACAACGTTGAAATTTGCCACGAAAAAAATGCTTTAAAAGGCGATGCCTGTGCCTAAACCATTTGTTATTTTATTTTTTTGGCAAGAACATGGATTTGAAATAACATGAAAACGTACAAAGTTCGGCTAGGTTCGATGAATTTTTTATATTTGTTTTTTTTTTTTATAAAAAAACCATGCCAGAATAACTTAAAGGTACATGATTGCAGAAAACTTCAGGGAACAAAAGTCCATAATCAGAGTAACAATTTTTTGACACAAAATAATAACAAGAAACCAGAAGGAAAAAAATATCAGATTATGTGCATCAAAAATATGGTAACTATAGTTTCCTACATTTGACTAACAGGAGACATTATAACGGAGTAAACGGAAACAGGAAACTTTCTTAAAGGCCACTTGGTGTTGTTAATAAAGTTTTGTCGAGATGAAATATGTCTTTCTAACCAATATTTCACAATGTAATTTCTTTCAAGTTAAGTAACTTTCAGTTCTGATTTTTCTCAGTTTTACTTTAGCCTTACTTGTGAAACAGTCCAATATTGCGTCATGTCTTCTGCTACTTACAAACGGAGCAAATTTACCTGTTCTTCGGGGAATAATTATAAACGGATTCAGTGACATCAATGTTGTCAATTTCTTTAAGCTTGATATTAATGTCGGATTCATAAACGCTATATAAATAGTGCTCTAAAAAGACATTTTTGAAACAGAATACTTATATATTTCAAATAATAGAAAATGAAAATATAAGACAAATGTACTGCATGTAGATGACCCCCATCCCAGAGTGAAATATGACGCTGACAATTCTAGACAATTTCCACCTTCCTGCAAGCATATGTAAATATGTAACTATAGAAATAAAGGGACTTTTCTTTCTGTACAACAAAACCATATGTACGATTAAAAATGCTTTAAACTTCGATTCTTTTGTAGTAATTTTCAATGTTTTCATAACGAATGGGTCTTGCATATACTTCGAAACATCGAGAAATTAGACTCATAAAAGTTCGATTCATGAATAGAAAATTAGTAGTGTTATATAAGGAAAAAAATCAGGACTTTGCCGTAAGTTCGACACATCGAGAAATTCGAATCTTCGAAGTTCGATTTATCGAGGTTTGACTGTTCTTGAAACGTACTTATTTGATCGCACTCAACTTTTAGCGCATTTTCCCAATTTTAATAGATTAGCGCATTAATGAATCAACGCAGAGCGAAAATGTGTAATGGAGGACAATAAACAAGAACTTTATGAGCGGATTCATTGTTTAACGCATGAATCACCATAATAAGACCACCGCTAAAATATGAACGTTTACAGTAACTCGCGGCAGTGACAGCTATAAGTGTTAATACTGGACGCCACGTGATCATTATCGTTACCACGAAAATAAGTTTGTGTGTGCTTCATTCTTTGCATTTCTATATTTTTTTAATTTTTTTTTTTGTTTGAAAATTGATTCATATGTGGTATGATAATCAGGAAATGACGTTTTTAAAACTGCCGACATTTTTTTTCTGTAATATGTAAACCATTTATAAGGTTTGATTACGTCTGCTATTAGATAAGTCCTTCCCCAACGGCTATCCTCAAACGATAAAATATACTGATAAGTGATCGAATATATCATACCAACCCGGATGATCCGGTTTATTCACCGCAATTGCCAAAAAAGCAGGAACCAACGTCATCAATCACATGACCTGTCGGAGACCTTAAAATTGATCCCTTGAACAATCATTGCACTTGACCTTTGTCTTTGACGTCAAATTATATGATGGTTGTCGTATGTGCATCAACAAGCACTGATATTGTACTGTACGTTACAATGAATCATCGTCAGCGTAAAAAATACACACGTTGGTATCATGCATGAGGACATTTTTTCGAAGAGCAATGGTGATGTAAAACACTTGTTTAAATCATTTTTGATTTGACTATGAATTCAGTTTATTAAAAATAATGTATAAGATGTTTTTTAAACGTCTTAATAACTATTTCTCCATCAACCCTCGTCCAGTAATGGTCCTAACCACTCAATCTCCTAACTCGTTCCCTGTCCTCCTTATAAACCTGCCTTCTTCTCTTATTCATATGCTCCTTTCATCTCTCCCTTGCAATATCTAAAATATAAACTTTATTTATTTTACAACAAGTATGAAACAAGATATGTCAACTTATGTTAGCGCGTGGAGGTCTTATTGTTGGAGGAAACCGGAGTACCCGGAGAAGACCCACGTGGTCAGGCAGGTGACCCCTTACCTTTCCACGTCCGATCGAGGAATCAAACCCCGGCCGGCTTGGTGAAAGGCAAGTGTGCTATCCACTGCACCATCCGACCACCCTTACATCTGACACTCATAAAAAATGTTACCATCAATCCCATGAACCCTATACGACTAATTGTTAATTGATAATATACACTCTTCACTTATAATTTATTTGAAATTGACCAGTACTCCATGAACGATATTTTGAAGACGGTACGATCCCTTATGTTTCGTGGAGGTTACGACACACTTTTCCGGATTTTTCGTTTCTAAAAGTAGTCTTCTCATATCGGTTCCAACGTGGCGAGTTACAGCTCCAGCTCGGCATGCACGTCGAAAAATTAAATTGTGTGAAACTTTAAAGTCATGCTTATTTTGGCCCAAATTTATTTCCAGTTGAAATATTGCAATTAAAAATTGCAATTCACCTTTTATCATTAATTCTATGAATGATATATGTTTCGTGATACTTATCGTATCGTGACCAAAGTATCGTGATATATATCGTATCGTGACCACAGTATCGTGATACGTATCGTATCGTGACCACAGTATCGGGATACGTATCATATCGTAACTACAGTATCGTGACCACAGTATCGTGATACGTATCGGATCGTGACCACATTATCGTGATACGTATCGTATCGTGACAACAATATCGTGATACGTATCGTATCGTGATACTATCGTATCGTGACCACAGTATCGTGATATATATCGTATCGTGATACGTATCACATCGTGACCACAGTATCGTGATATATATCGTATCGTGACCACAGTATCGTGATATATATCGGATCGTGACCACAATTTCGTGATATATATCGTATCGTGACCACAATTTCGTGACCACAGTATCGTGATACTATCGTATCGTGACCACAATATCGTGATACGTATCGTATTATCAAGTTAATGCGGCGTTGCAGCCCTACTTTTTTCACATTTCTCTCTGCTGAAGTGTAAATCTATTACCGAACTTAAGGTTGGGATCACTTGTTTGTGTGTTACGTTCATCAAATGATACCAGAGGTAAGCGGCGTACCGGAATTTGCTCTCTGGTCGTGCATGTACAGCAGACGTAAATCTCTCATCCCTGTGACGTGGGCATGTCCTTGGCAGATAAGGGTATTTTCTCACACCACGACCCCAGATTTGTATCATTGAAGACATCACTATCTTCCCATAATCAATCTTTACGTCGGCGAACGAACTAAACGTTTATATGGCAATAAAATCGATTCTGTCAATTTAGTTTCTGGAAAACATAAAACAAAACAAAGAGGCCAGAAGATCTTTGTTGCTAAAATCATAGGTTAAGGCAACCCTTACGTTATATTGTCACTAGGTTAGTACTTGCGTCATAATGCTTGTTTAAAAGTGTTCCAGTTCTTTGTAATTTCCGTTCTCTTACAGTGTGTCCTGGTTTTGCAAATATGTCAAATCTTAATATTTACAAATTCTTAGTAATTTAACCATCAAACAAGGAGAAAGAGTGTGTATACTAATCATCCTTTTATCATTACACTACAACAGTGATGAACATGAATACAGGATCTTACATGAGTTTCCATTTCATATGAAATAAAAACGAGTGTAAGATCCTTTTTATCACAAAATCAAGATTTGAGGCATTTTTTCGTGTAAAACGACAATTTTCATGCAACCTTGAAATGTAAAAATCACCATTTTGACTCCAGTGCGTAAGTCTATGACGTCATGTACTTGTCCTAGGCGTGACAATAAAACTTACAACCAACCCAAGAAGCCATATTACATGGGTAAATATCACAGTCATAAAGTGATGAAATGTTCTTAGTGGTTAAATTGTAAACACATTTTTAGTCATATAACAGGGAAAACGATAAGGCCTGCACGTTTCTGAAACGTTTGTCTAGACAATTCACATACGACGGCATTTGGTCATAGAACGAGTGTGGGGACTTGTTCACTTTGTTTCTTTTCTTATGAGTATGCTTGCCGTATACTCATGGAAATTCACAGGTGTGCGTAATTGGACATCGGCCGTGGCCAGCATGACCTTATGGATTGCTTGACACAATTAGGGGCATGTGTCAAGGTGATGTGCATGGTCCCTCCCTATTTATGAATCTGTTCGAATATTATAAATTGCGTCAGTGCAAATAATTTCCATCACATCATTTGCGAATATGAGGTAATCTGGAGGGAGGCAGGGGTGGGGTTGGGGAGGCTTTGTAATGTCCCCCGTTATAATTCAAACTTGTTGCTTTAATGTTTGTTCAATAAAGGTATGATTTCCTTTTTGATGTTTAATATGACATTGTCAATATGTTTTGATCGTTTGTTCAATGAGATTTGTGTCAACATTCCACATTTTTACAGACGAGCAAAGCTTTCTACATTCCACATGTACAGTTCTAGACAACTTGATGGTGTCACTGATGATAAATCACCACTAAAATTATAAAAAAAATAAGTGATGGCCAAAACACTAGCTCGACACCCGCGTCTTACACAGATTCTACAGAAGTTCATACTATGCTGTACATCTGCGGTTTTCTTCAGATTACCTATGTCATTATCATATTTAAGTATTTACTTAAGATTACAGATATATAACTTGTGTGTTTACACAAGACAGTAGTATTTACCTAATGTTATCAAGGGCAGAATTCAGATGATTTTACCTGCTGTGACCGTGATAACGAGAATTTGATACACAGTAATATGTTGCTGATAAGAGAAGATTGATAATTAGGATAGATTACATACTTGACACTTGACGCGCTGTAGGGGGTACACATATCTGTTGACTTAGCGTTATTGACAATAGCCTGTGTGTTCTTGTTGACTGCGAGTCGATGTGTTGTTATGACTGACAGACGGACATGAAACAAAAATGTAAAAAAAATAATAACAGGAACTAATGATGAACTCGAACAAAACGTAACAGACTGCGGATTCTCTAAAAGCCCGGATGTTGCGTTAATTCCGTGGTTTAACGAGAATATCTTAGTTCAGAGCTTGTGCTGCAGTAGTAAAGAGGCAAATTTCATGAATAAGCAAATACTCGTATTTTGATATTTGACCAAC
>JAULCA010437985.1:0-23063 GCA_032360845.1 Crassadoma gigantea | reverse complement strand
ATGGTATACTGTACACAACTGTTACCCCAACAAGTCCAGACATGGTATACTGTACACAACTGTTACCCCAACAAGTCCAGACATGGTATTACGCTTATGAACTCCTTATTAGAAGGCTAACTTGTAGGTCCCCTGCATGCAGTGCTCAGTCTGTTGCTAGGACTGTCAGTTGGTTGCCATGTGGTTATATAGTCATGATGATGTTGTGTTATTTATTTGGTAAGACATTGTAGACCATGACTACAACATCCTGGCTTAATCATTGTGATTTTGGAAGGATGTGCTCTGAGCGTCACACATGGTGTGCGGCTGTTGTGTCCAGTCACTTGGCATGTTAGGACCGTGGTGTGACAAGGTACTATAATGCTGATGTAACTGCATTTTACCAGTGGTTCGAGATCAGATCTGAATTATCTGTTGTACATATATCATATCTTTGTTGAGTGTGTTTGTTTGGAATTATTTTAAGGTAAGTTCTGCTTAACTTCCTTTAGTTTACTAAAATTATAAACATCATAAGTATCCTTATTGTGACAAGTCACTGATAACAAGTTTGACCGTCTCATTATTGTGTTAACATTGATGTAAAGGTTGTATATTGTTGATCCTGATGTTTTTTTTCTCAAATAAATTTTCAATTTCCCACTGCCTATTTGTCAGTGTCTCAAGTTATATTATACAATATGACTTGAATACCATCTGACTTGGACTATGTACAAATGGTATGGTGTCTGCCATTGTTGATATGTATTTATATATAGCATATGACAGCAATCACTGCCAGTGTGTTTTTGAAAAAAAGGGGACCACAACAAATGGTAATTAAATTAAGAATTAATAAAGGGACATAATAGATTTAATAAATATGTAGTATACTATTGCATTATTTACGAAATAGTGAACTATTATGAAGTGATTATGAAAAGTTCTTTTTCACAACCAAAATATTTTCTATGTGACATTTCAATGACTAGTACTATATGTACATAGTCACCTTCATCGGACGTATGACCAGTGAAGCGTATGTACACATAGGTGTAAAATGTGTACGAGTTGTCCACAAAACCCATGTCAATTTCAGCTACAGCGTTAGCGTATGTTTAATAATTGTTATATAGGTACTGAAATGACTTGCACCATAGAAAATGTTCATTGCCAACTGTGTTCATACTACCGTATACACCGTTGAAATGACGGCTATCTGTAAGTAAATTTCAGGACCCCGGGCCATTCGTTCTCCCTTGGGGAGGGGGTACAGTTTACTATAGTTTATATAGGGAAATATCATGTTTGGGTATATTTCAACAATTTTCTGTAGGAAAAATTATTTTTACTTGGTGAGATTCATTCTAGGAAGATGGTTTCAAATAATAAAATTGGGATTCCACCAAATAGAAAATTAATAAATATTTCCAAAATCTACTTCTCCAGACTCTGAGGTAGTACAATCAATTTCTCTGCATTGATGGAAAGATCATCAAGGGCTTTATTTAAATTGTATTTTTAGGACCCCCCGGACATCTGTCCCCCCTTGGGGAGTAGGGAAAAGTTTACTATAGTTTATATAGGGAAATATCACGTTTGGGTATATTTCAACTATTTTCTGTAGGAAATTATTCTTACTTGGTGAGAATTATCCTTGAAGGAAGATGGTATCAAATTGTAAAATTAGAATTCCAACCCCAACTTCATTGGTCAGGGCGGGCTCCAAAGGAAATATTATCCAATATTTCAAAAATCTTCTTCCTCAGACTCCGAGGTACTTCAGTCAATTTCTGTGCATGGATGGAAGTATCATCAGGGGCTTTAAAAAAATGTAAATTTCAGTATCCCCAGGCCATTAGTTCTCTCTGGGGGATGGGGGTAAAGTTGACTATAGTTTGTATTGAGAAATAACACTTACGGGTATATTTCATCTATTTTCAGCAGGAAATTATTCAAACTTGGTCAGAATCAGCTCTGATAGATGAGGGTATTACATTGTAAAATTAGGATTCCTGGTCCAAGGAAAATTAAACCAATTTTTTAAAATTCTTATCCTTTGATTTCACTTACTTGACATGTTGATCTCCACATTGGGTGGATTGGTAGACTGGCTAACACTCCGGCCTTCCACGCGGCTGGCCAGGGTTCGATCCCCGAACTTGGCATGGATATTCAGAGAAAGTGTTTTTCTCCTGAACACAATAATTGATTAATGTTTATGCTTATTATATAAATTGTATATCTATGTACTGTAAAGCACTTCAGAGTGGCTTATGTTAGCTAGATAGGGCGCTATATAAATTGTTGTATGTTCATTTATTTATTTATCACATCTCAACAATAAGATTGAGCTACCAGTACCTATAATATAAATCAGGTGACCATTAAGGCCCTTGGGCCTTTTGTTTGGTAATGCATTTGCCACTAATAAATTGCAATTTTCTAAAGTTGACAATAATGCCTAGTTATTAACTCTGGTACGCTACTTACTGTTTGTTCAGTTGTCATAATTTTCCTGTTTTTCTCCTAAATTCTTGAGAATATTTTGCCGTTTGTTTTCTACTTGAATATGTTCGTTATTTTTGTAGGTTGATTTGGACAAGTAATATATGTAGTTGGTTCAAACATACAAAATATACACATACAGATTATGGTAAATTCTCATCCTAAGGTATTGAAATTCTCTACATGTATTAAAATACTCAACTGTCTGTATAGAAGTCAAACATTTTTGTTAAGAAGTTAGACATATAGAATGAAGTCTCTAGTTTTTTCAGAAGTTAGACATACAGAATGAAGTCTCTAGTTTTTTCAGAAGTAAGACATACAGAATGAAGTCTCTAGTTTTTTCAGAATTTAGACATACAGAATGAAGTCTCTAGTTTGTTCAGAAGTTACACATACAGATTGAAGTCTGAAGTTTGTTCAGAAGTTAGACATATAGAATGAAGTCTCTAGTTTTTTCAGAAGTTAGACATACAGAATGAAGTCTATTGTTTGTTGAGGAGCTAGAGAGTTTGACAGGCATGCTGTGAGATGTTAAGTGAGGATTGTTTCCCCTGTGTAGGGTGGTGGTGGAGGAGGTATGATGGACAAACACAGAGACATTCACCCGCAACAGCTGAGAGATATTCTGGCTGAACAGACCAAGAAACGGCAGCAAAAGAAGATGGAGATGATAAACAAACAGATGTCAGATGAAGGAGCTCCATCCTCTGGCCTGCCATCTCCTCATCCAGGTCAGTTGTAATAATAAGCTCAGTGATAAATCTACATGTCAGTCCCCAGACCTGTACTCATAGAATTTTGATGGTTTAAGGTTAAAAGTTAAAATTTAACATTGTGGGACTCATTGTTTTTAGCAATACAGTTGAAAAGGACTCATTGAAATAAATTGTAGATTAATTACTGTAAAGCTATCCCCTCTCTTGATAGATAACATACCTTTTCCTCTCTCTAGATAGATAACATACCTTTTCCTCTCACTTGAAAGATAACATACCTGCTTCTCTCTTGATAGATAATATGCCTTCTCTTACCAGTTAGTCATCATGAATAAAATGTTCTCATCTCTCTCTGGTTAATTGTAAAAAAATAAGGCGTCCTCACTTCTTTCTGGTAAATCATAATACTGAAAGTATCCTCATCTCTCTAGTAAGTCATAATAAATGAGGCATCTCCTACTCTCTCCAGCAAGTCCTAATAATAATATGTCCTTTCTCAGGTAAGACCTAGTTAATAACTTGCTTACCACAAGTATATTTACTCTATTGTTATTGTGAATTGCTCCCTACCGTTTATCTTGTGGTCAGAGAGGTAGAAAATGTATGATCAGATAGGTAGAAAAATGTATGGTCAGATAGGTAGAAAATGTATTAACAAGAAAACAATGAAAATGAGAATGTGCTTATGAATGTGCTGTCTGGCTGATATTTTTCACTGTTTCCTTGTTGAAGAAACATTTGCTGATCAGGTGTACAGTTATAGTATTGTATTCCTCTCAGGTGGTCCTGGTGGTTTCTCGCCTGATGAGGGGCCACGCTTCCCTAGTCCTGGTGGTCAGAGTCCTGGGATGGACAGGTGGGCCCACAACCAGCAGATGGTGAGACCTCCACCAGCAAGGCAGTTCAGGCCTCCAGGTACAAAGCACCTTTAGCAGACATGAAATATCTTTGAGAAGATAAATGGCATGATTTTATATGTGACTAGTAATCACACTGCTATGTAAGGCTGTATTTACTCCAAATCAGAAAGATCACTTGACTGACAGGAGGTTACTTGGAATAATTGTAATGCCATAAAATGGCAACAGCTCGCATTGTATAGCATTGCACCTCTAGCTGACATAGTCAATATTGCAATAGAATGACTGCTTTTCTATTTTTCTGAAATCTTATTTTGGTTAAATTGATAGCTCTGTCAAGTAAAAAGCTTGGTTATCTCCTGAACACCTCAGCAGATTTAATCTATATTTACACCATTACATTGTAGCATCAAGGTCTACATAATGTAAGAGTACAGTAAGGCACCTAATCTACACCTCATTAGGGTTTGGTGGTCTTCAATTAGTGGAAGTTAAAGGGTCAAATGTCACCATTTTCAGGGGTAATGGTATCTATGTGAGCTCTAGAACACTTTTGATTTTAGCCCATCTTCATCACCATCAGATATGAGGATCTATCAAAAGTACCTCAAATGTGTCTGTAAGGATGAAACAAATTCTACCTGGACCTAATGATGTTTAAAGATTAATATGTAAATCTGTATGAAATATCATTCACTTTGGTAATTTTATTGAGGTAACTGATAATAATGTATAAAAATCTATAATGCTATTTTGTAGATATGGAAATGTTTATAAGAGGCCAGTTTGAAGGGGCACGGCCTGGTGTACCTGGAGCTATGAGACAACCCCGCCCTCCTGGGCCATTATCTCCACACAACCAGTTCTCACCCAGGGGCTCTTCCCCTCAAATGTCCCCTGTGGCAGGCCAGCATACAGTCTATAAACCACAGGTACGTAACAGTCTATAAACCACAGGTACGTAACACTACCAGGATGTTTCCTGTAGAAACTTGACATCCACTATGATCCATTCACTGTTTATCTTGATGTTTATTGGCACTCGCTTGACATGTGCCCCACTCCTCTTGTACCATGTGGCCAAGACCTTCACTTTCACCTGTTTATAAAGAAACATCCTATAAGGCAATGTCTGGCTGGTTGTCAACTATAGATTGTTCTTAACACAATTTCCTTACTATTTCATCAACGTTTACCAAACTTGCTTTTGGAAAGGTGGATTGTGGAGTACAGAATTAGATGTTGTGTCTCAATATGTTCTTTATCAACTTTTAGGGTAAACAGTATATTGTTATGTGGTTAAATGAATTCAAAATGATTTTGTTGCTATAGAAAAACATTAAAAAGAAACTCAATTTTTATATATATTCAGCTACTCCAGTTGGTCCAGGAGCGCATTCGACAAGGACAACAGCCAAACTCTGGCAAGCCACAGCCTCCAACCCCCGGGCCTCCCACCCCTGGGGCACAGCCGCCCCCTGGTTTTGAACAGTTTAACCCTGCTGGTGACATGCCAAAGATGCCGTTTGACCCCAACAGACCTCAGAGTCAAGGACAGCCACTACCTGCAGGAATTCCCCCAGTACAACAACCTCAAGTTAAAACTGAACAGAAAGAGGTCTTACAAGGGAAAACTGAGGAG
Organism: Crassadoma gigantea; assembly: GCA_032360845.1. NCBI lineage: Eukaryota > Metazoa > Mollusca > Bivalvia > Pectinida > Pectinidae > Crassadoma > Crassadoma gigantea. The sequence goes on along the minus strand of JAULCA010437985.1, from coordinate 17,352 downwards.
GTTGCTGGGCGAGTGATGAAGACACAGAAACAGGTGATGTCATCAGAAGATGAGAAACAAGACACAGAGGACGAGAATATTAGTGACCTGCTTGGTGAGTTCAGTTTTAGAAGGAGATGTCAGTAATAGGATTTGTAGGATTGGCAAAAATTATAATTATAAGTTACTATTCTTGATGATGTATCAACGTTTATAAGTCCCTGAGAAGTCCAATGAGAATTTAGTGTTCACCAACAAACTACATGTTATGATCTACATAGCATACATTATGCTTTGTCACACTGAAAAGTTACTTGGCTAACTTTATTGTTAGCATTTGTTTCTGGAAGTAATGAAGTGTTCCTGTCACTTATACTCTGTCCGCAAAGTAGGCAATAATAAATAGGCAAGATATATAGAAATATTATTGCTTTCTATATACATTGTTATCACACTCTGAAATACATTTATTTTTTAAATAAATAGAAATCCAAACAATTTCTATGTTCTTGATGTTTGTTCTTTCAGACAATGATGGCTCATTTGACATATTGAAGTATGCCGACCCTGAGCTGGACTTCGACTTAGATGATCAAGGCAAAAGTATACTTGATGACCTTGTAGAGGAAAGTAAGGCAGATGATTCAGAGTCAGAGGTCAAAAGTGAAATGGATGCCCCCAGGTCCAATAAACCTGAAGAGAAAGAAGCATCAGAGACTCAGGAATCCATCAAGATGGAGGAAGATAAAACTGAGACAGGCCCCAAGTCTGTAACAGCCATGGGAGCTGTTGATTTCCAGGCTAAGTTTCTGGAGTTCAGTCAGAGGAAGCAGGAGGAGCGCCATGCAGATGGTACCCCAGGTCCCTCGGATCAGAAGCCCCCTATAACGGAGGCAGACAAAAACAAAAACAAGAGTCAGATAGCTGCCATTCTACAGAACACAGACCACATGCGTCCACAGTTAGAGCGGCGTGACTCTCAGAAGTCAGATAGTGGATCTTTGGGGAAAGACCTCCTGCCCCGCACCCCATCAGGGACACCCTCAGGTCTGGGTATGGATCAGTCCCCTATGGGACAAGCTGGCATGCAACTTCCATCACGTCCCCCTTATAGTTCAGGAATGCCTTCACCTCTTCACCAGATGGCTCAAGTGTATCCAGGTTCTCACCCGCAACCCTCACCATCTTCAACAGCGGGAAAGTACCATCAGCAAAGTCCGGGAACACCAAGCCTACCCTCACCAAAGGTCTTACCATCACCTAAAAGCAACATTCCATCTCCAAGGACACCTAATGTTCCATCGCCATTCAGTCAGCAATCTGGTCTTGGTGGGCAGTTGTCTCCTTTCTCACAAGCAGTTCAATCCCCATTTTCTCCACCAGTTACAACAGCAGCTCATTCCCCATTCAGTGCACCTCCTGCCACATCATCTGCCCCCCAGTCCCCGTATGGACCCCCAGGGAGGACTCAGTCACCATTCACCATCCCTGTGACAGGGAGCACCGGCAACAGCCAGTCGCCTTTTGGAGCCATGTCACAGCCGTCACCAATGTCTGCCTCCCAGGCACCAGGCCAGCGGTCACCCCGAGGAACCATCACTCCCACCAACCAGTACATGCAGGGCACATATGGTCAGCCTATGATGCCAGTACCCCCTAGGGGGGCCACTACTCTCCAGCCCACCCCTAACAGCATCCTGTATGGCCAGTCATCTGCCACCCAGCAGATAAGCAAGGGTCCAACTGGAATGTCTGGGCCACGAATGCCGTTTACCTCCCAGGGTATGCCTCAGCAAGGGCAGCCACAGCCAGTAGATCATCAACATCAACAGCAGCACATGGAGATGACCTCACCTGGTGGAACACCTCTCATGAGGATGCCAAGGGTGTCACTTCCTGAGGGAGTCAGCCCAGAACAGGCTATGCAGTTTCAGAACCAGCAGCAGGTTCCTGCTTCCATGTACCAGGGTAACATGCAGGGTCCTCGCCCCCAAAGTGTTATGATGGGAGTGCCAGGGCCCAATCAGCCTCCTGGTCCCCCTGGACACCCAGGCATGCGTATGCCAGGGATGAGACCCCCTACCCCTACAGCAACATCAACCTCCCAGTCCAAGGTCCGACTCCTACAAGACCAGCCCCTACTGATACAGGACCTGCTGGATCAGGTTTGTCACCATGCTAACACACTAGTTTGTAGGCTTCACCTTCACATCACATTAGTCACCTTAGACAGCTAAAGAGGGATCTAACTCGACTAACTCATTAACAGCAATCTGTCTGTTGTTTTATGTATAAAAAAAGATATGTTTAATGGAATTTTCATTAACTGAGATCCCATCATTATATTGGGGGTTATTAGTCACTTGTGATCACTTGTGCATAGTATACATATGTATGGTACTTCTCCTTTAATTACGAATTGCTTTATTTCAGTTAAAACCAGATATATTTTTTGATAGATACTATTTACAACAAGATGGGAGATTGAGAAAATATTAACCAGTCTGTGGATTACAACAAAACTGAAATTGTTCTACGCAACACAAGATTTGTATGCGTGTTCTTGTATTTAGTTCAAGTTTCTTTTGTTTCATGATGCAAGCTAATGGGACCAGTTAACTTGTGTTTAATTATTTCATTATTTTGTGCTCACTGCTATTAATTTGAATGCTTGAAGGGACCAAGCCAAATCATTGAAAGTGGACACAAGAATGATTTTACTGCAGTATCTGGTATTGTGATGCATGGTGGATGGAGAGTTGTTGAAGATTTTATTTACTGTTATGTTTTGTAACATGGATCATATCTGTCTCCCAACTTCAACTAACAAATTGAATAGTGGAAAAAACGTTATTTTAAAATGAAACTTTTTACATTACAATGTTTAATCCTTACGAGACCTTGTCTAAAACATTTTGATATAAAGCCAAATTAAATGCTGGCTTTTAATCGGACACCTTTGTGCCTCCTTTAGGAGTATGATATGATTCATGTTCTGGGTACTACTTTAAACTCTCGGGGGAAATTCAGAGGCCAATGGATAGTTGTCTCCAGATTAATAAACATTATTTTCTATAACTTTTGAAGATTCAAAGTTGAAATTTGTGGGATAGTATGCTTTAAAATATCAAATTTGATTTTAATAAAAGGTATCCATGGTCATTTCTTTGGAATTCCCCAGCGAGTGATGAAATTCTATGGTTTCATTCTTTATAAACAGGTACTGGAAAAGAAATCCTTGGTCAATACGCAGAAAAACGTTTTTGGTTCTGGCACACGCTCCTGGAATCCAGAACAGGCGAGTTTAGACATATTTACAAAAACCTGGAATATTTGGATTCTTAATTTCAAGAAATGACAGATGAGAAAGAGGGGAATTTGCATCCAAGGATTATTATTAGAAGAGATATTGAGACATTTTTAGCATACTTAATCCTTACAAGTTTTGGCCTGGTCTCTTTTGTCTGTTGATGCTTCTTTCACTTTAGTTTTGCTTACTTACATGTATTCAGATCTCCAGCATATCCTCATTATATTGACTTTTTCTGTCTGCAAATAAAAAAAAAATCATGTTTCCTTCAAGATTTTCATATTTTACAAAAACAACATTGTGTTTGAAAACTACTGGGAAATATGATGAGGATTTTGTACATTTCACATGTAACTGCACATATACACATATCTTAAATAGTAATTATTGTGGGTAAGGTATTGAAATTTGTTTTTTTTGTCTTTGCTTTATGAATCTCGTCATTACTAAACTCTGGATCAAACTAAGGATCATGAAATTTTTGTTATTAAAATATGAGGTATAGGATGTAGTTTGACTTCGGCCTCATTTTAATGACTCTAACATTTTGTGGTTTTCTGTGTAGGAGAAGCAAGAGCAACAAAGACAAGCCCAGCAGCAAGCAATACTACATCGCCGTGACAACCCAGGTGGCATGGAAGGAATGCCACCAGGTAGTATGCCACAGGGAGTTATGACACCAGGAAATATGCCACCAGGAAGCATGGCACCAGTAAACATGCCACCGGGAACTATGCCACAGGGAAACATGCCACCAGGTAGCATGCCACCAGGGGTGATGACTCCAGGAGGTATACCACGTATGGAGGGCATGCAGCGTCCCCCAGGTTTTCCAATGCAGGGATATCGCCCGAGGATGGAACATCCAGGGTAAACTGACTTTCTATCTGCACATTTCACATTATGATTGCTTAGGATGAACTGAGTGTTGATAGTTAAGTCACTGATCAGTGACTGTGTAACAGCTATCATTGATGGGAAAAGTTACTCTTAAATGAGGTTTATTGGATATAGAATGTTCCAACTTATTACACAGAAGTATGTGCGAAATGAGGATATCTTAACAAGGCATTTAAAGTCACTAGGTCAAAGAGCAGACTTCAATTTGAGTCTGCAGTATATGTACTTAATCTTGTATATTTGTAACTTTTTAGGTCACCATTCTATTTTCTTAAATAATGCAGACTAACTGTGCAGAGAAAGGTTCTGCAGAATCAAAGATAGGATAGAATTTCAAGAGCCAAGAAGTTGAAATAAGATTGTTTTTCTTCCAGTGATCCCAATCAGTGGCCCCGTATGTTTGGCCCGTCAGAAGGCGGTCCACCTCAGCAGGGCAAACCGGGCTTTCCTCCAGGTGCTGCCCCGGGTGTACGCATGCCAGTACAACAAATGAGACAGTTTGCCCCCGGAGTGCCACCTCAACAGGGGCCAGGGCAAGGGCCAGGACCAAACCCAGGGGGACCAGGGGGACCAGGCATTGCCCCTCCCCCACATGCACCGCCATTACCACCCATGCAAGGTAGGCTGTTGCGTCAATCTGCAATCAAACGCATGAACAAAAGACCTTTTCTGGTAAATACTGTTTGTCAGCTGAAGTTTAACCATGCTGTCCAAAGAAAAAGTGTTTTCACGTGAATTAGTACATGTTTACCAACTTTTTGGAATCTCCGTAGGGGAGGTCCTGCCTGCTCAAAATTAAAAACATAAATAAAATAGTTGTATATAGCTCTTAGAGACCGAATAGCTCTTTAAGATGACATTGTTTGAGTTGGTCACGGTTGAAATCTTTAGATCTCAGAAAATATTTGGATAGTTTAGGAATTAAGAATGTTTGGATAGTTTAGCAAATGTAAAATGTAAAGATTCAAAATTAGAATTCTCCCTCCCTGTATATGGTAAAATTATCATTGCTTTTAACAAGTTTTTAGCTCACCTGGTCCGAAGGACAGGTGAGCTTATGGGATGGTGCATCGTCCGTCCGTCAACTTTTCCTTTAAAACACTACAAGTCCTAAACCGCCCAGTAGATTTTGACTAAATTTGGTCTGGAGCATCCAAGGGCATTCAATTTTGTATAAACAGTGGGTGTGGCACTCCTGGGGCCTGAGGGGTGGGGCCCAAGCAAATTCTATAAAATCCTTCTTCTTCTGTAGGAATGAAAGGATTTGTTCCATATTTGGCCTGAAGCATCCCTGGGTAAAGGAGAATCAATTCTGTATAAACCTTGGGTCTGGCCCCCTAAGGGGCGAGGCCCAATAAGGGAAACATAGCAAATTCTTTAAAATCTTTCTTCTTCTGTAGGAATGAAAGGATTTGTTCCATATTTAGTCTGACGCAACCTTTGGTGAAGGGGAACCAATTTTTTATAAACCGTTGGTCTGCCCCCCACTAACCCCCCCCCCCCCCCCCAATGGCCCAAGGGGCGGGGCCCAATAGGGGAAACATAGCAAATTCTTTAAAATCCTTCTTTTTCTGTAGGAATGAAAGGATTTGTTCCATATATCGTCTAAAGCATCCTTTGGTGAAGGGGAACCAATTTTGTATAAACCGTGGGTCTGGACCCCCAAGGGCCTGAGGGGCGGGCCCAATAAGGGAAACATAGCAAATTATTTAAAATCCTTCTTTTTCTGTAGGAATGAAAGGAGTTGTTTCATATTTGGTCTAAAGCATCCTTGGGTGAAATGAACCAATTTTGTATAAACTGTGTGTCTGGTCACCCAGGGACCTGAGGGGCTTAGTAGGGGAAATATAGCATATTCTTTAAAATCCTATCTTCTGTAGGAATGAAAGGATTTGTTCCATATTTGGTCTTAAGCATTCTTGTATGAAGGGGAATCAATTTTGTATTAATGGCAAATCTGATGCCCCCAAGGGCCTGAGGGGCTGGGCCAAAAAGGGTTAATTGGCTATATGGCTTTAAGTGAATTCTCTTCTGGAACAAAGGGATGAATATCAACCTTATTTGACTTGAATCTTGAATCATCCATAGGTGAAGGGGATTCAAAAATTGTACAAATAATTAGGCTGACCTTCCCAGGGGGTTGAGGGGCAGGGCAAAAAGTGGGAAATATGGCTATATTGCTATAAGCGACCTCTTCTATAGAACTATGCCATGGATATTGATCATATTTGGTTGGAAGCATTCATGGGAGACACATAAAAAACTGAACAGATAGTGGGGCAGACATGAAAAATATAATACAGATATGCTATAAGGACTAGCCTTGGGGTCTGGCCTATTCCCTTGGATCTCATATAGAGAATATTTTACCATGATTGCTTAGATATCCAGGTGAGCGATACAGGCCCTCTGGGCCTCTTGTTAAAACATGCGTTTAATTATTGTAATGTTTGTAGGTGAGCTGAATCCTGAGCTGGAGCGCCAACATCTACAGTATGAGGAATGGCTCATCAAACAAAGTCAGTACCTGGAAATGCAGGTCAAGGCACTGGAACAGCAGATCAATAAATGCAAGCGCACCAAAAAGGCAATCAATGCTAGAGGCAGATCTGTAAGTCTTAGTTCTAAAAGTTCATTTACTGTAATAACTACCAACATTTCTTCTAGGGAAAAAATATACATACATAAAAAAACAATTTGGCACCCATTTAACGTACACATTTTAAAATCTAAGCACAACAAAGTGTAGTTCCATGTATAGCATTTTTTCTTAAGTTTGGTAGCCCTTTTCAAAAGTTATACTAAGAAAGTTGCTGAAACCTGTTATTTCTAAGGGTAAGTGATAAGACCAATTTATAAGTGACTTTAAGTGAAAAGTGACCAAATAGACATGAAGATAATAACTCCTGTCAAAGTAAGTAGAAACACCGGTCCACCTCATCAAAATTTGCTACAAAAAGCTTGATATTGTTTGTGCAGGCCAAGAAAGCAAACAAAGAGATACCTATTCAGGACACTCAGGAGCTAGAGCGCGTCACACAGGAGCAGTCTATGCTCCAGAAGCAGCTAGAAGGCCTCCGCAAACAGTTCCGCACACATCAAATGCAGGCCCAGGAGTACAGGACTAAGAAGAGAGTAAGACACTGTCATGTCTGTAACCTGTTTCCAGTGTCAGATCAGGAAATCACTTATTGGATAATGAATCAGCCAAAACAATTGTACAATATTGCAGAATTTCCTAAACACCTTCTGGACTGTCTTTGTTCTTTTTGGCTTGATATTGTTCTTTGGTGATTGATATTGGAGGAAATGGAAAATAATTCATTCAAATTTTTCAGTTTCTTTACTTTTAACTGAAGAATATTTTCATAATGTAATATGAAATAGGATAACTTTTTCGGGTCAAAAACTAACTATTTTTTGCTTGATAGTCCTGTGTTCACCTAAATCAGTCCAAGGTTTCTTTAATGAAACATTTCCAGCAAATAAAACATAGTAATTGATTGTAAAGGGGACATACAAAACTGTTGACATTAAGATATGATAAAGTTTTTGTAAAATTTTGATAATTATCATGCAGTAAATCTGTATTTTATGGAGGTTTCAAAACGGAATATTCTTATTTAATAATCTATCAAATAATATTGTGACAGCTTTATTCTGAACAAGGTCAGAGGACCAGTTAGGTGATAAACTAGTCTTTGCTGAATCCCACAAGTCTTTGACTTGAGGACGAGTTTAGTGTTGACCCTGCTTTTCCTGATGCTAACATTGGCTGTTTGACACTAGGAACGGTTTGGCCTACCAGTCCAGCCTCCCCCACCTAGCCTGCCCTCCCCTACCTCAGGGATGCCAGATACAGTGATGGGAGGACCTCTCCAGCCTCGTATACCTGGGGGGCAAGGCACGATACGTCTAACTGCATCTGCTCGTCAGGAATATGATAACTACATGCAGCAACGTCTTCGTCAACAGCAACAGCAGCAGCAACAACAGATGGGAGCCCGTCCACCTATGCATACAGTTGTTGAGGTATGGCAGCATCAGTTCTCTTTGTTTGGGTGTGCGAGTTTGAGCCAGTTATGTAACATAAAAAGGAGGTTGATGTGCAGGTTTTTTGGGTGACATTTAAAAACAAATTATTAGTAGTAACGGACTGTATTATAGCTAAAAATAAGCTTACTTATTAATACATTCACATCTAATATAACATGTACATTTGGGAGATACATTAGCCGAGCATGATATTTGTGCTAGAAATTTGGATGTTTTACATACAGAATTCTGTTTCAATTAATACAGTGTATTTTCTTGCCAAAAAAAATTGAAAAATTGTTAAATTTTGTGACTGTGTGTGATGAATTCTGGCAAGTGTCACGACTGCTACAGTGCTAGGGTTGTGTGCAATCAGCCGACCTGTTAACTGTGTCATTACCACCCTGTCATCATCCTCATCATTCTCTTCATCCCCACTCCTCAACATCTAGGCTAGAGCTACACCTTCCAAGCAATAGTGTAGTGTTCCTCATGTGTCTGTTATAGGGTATCATCTGTTCATTTCCCCACAGATAGGTTTATGTTTCTCCCTAATTTATTTACTGCCAGAAGATTATCTGTTATGTGTGTTTCTTAATGCAGCTATAGACAGTAGTCAGCCTGACTGATACTCTTAGTCACCTGTTGGAACCTTGAAAACTCAAAAACAATCCCATTGTTGTCATATGAGTGTAGATTTGTCTGACATGTTTTCATTCTATTTCTATATTTTAAGGGTTCTCATTAATCTGGCAGATGTTGCACTACATGGTTTATTGATGAAGAGGCATGGTCAGGCTGCTTTATAACAAGGGAGGGACAGGTTTTGTTAAAGAGATTAGAGAGGGGGATTGTTCTGATTTTTTATGCCCCCCCCCCCCCCCCCACCTAACTATATTTTTTAGGGGGTGTGGTGTTACCCATGTGTATAATACCCTACCCCACTTTATTGTCATCTCTCAAGCAACTTCATTTTTAAGTGGGTTTGATTCAACTTTAGACAAAGGTCAAATATGAAAATACTACAAATGAGTTTGTATTTCAGGGTTCAAAGATTAAGGTAAAGGTCACCAGTACTTTTTTATGGAAATTTGTCAAGCAATGACTGATTTGCATTGGCAGGAAGATTTGTCTTACAGACATTTCCAGAGTTTTTACAGAGGTTTGGGGAGGTCCTGTTATGTCACCAAGATCAGGGGTGGGAAAGGTCAGGTTTAGTTACAAAGCTAACAGGTTGGGGGTGGGGTGAGAGCTTCTGTTACCATGAAGAAATTAAATATGTGAATACCTCTTGGGATGGGGGAGTGTCGGGCACTAAAGTTCGGTCTCGTACCCTGACTATATACACAGTTTCGACCCCTGTACACTCTTTGTGTCAAAGTTTGTTCAGAGATTTAATGCAATAAATTACCTCGTTGAAGTGCAATTGGAAAATGAATTGACTTGTTTGGTTACAGATTCAGAGGGATGGCTCTGAGAGGTTAAGGAGAGGTATGCCATGTTGATGAGATAGTGGTATTAGAGAGATGATATTGTTTGGGTATTAGTGAGAGGGATGGTTGAGTTAGGGTATTAGTGAGAGAGATTGGTTGTGTTAGGGTATTAGTGAGAGAGATTGGTTGTGTTAGGGTATTAGTGAGGGGGATGGTTGTGTTAGGGTATTAGTGAGGGGGATGGTTGTGTTAGGGTATTAGTGAGAGTGGTGGTTGTGTTAGGGTATTAGTGAGAGGGATGGTTGAGTTAGGGTATTAGTGAGAGGAATGGTTGTGTTAGGGTATTAGTGAGAGTGGTGGTTGTGTTAGGGGGGGATAGAATGGGCGTGTATTTGAGGTTGGTTTGGGTGGGTAGATTCTTACACCAAGGTCGACCTTGTTGTATAAGGTGACAACCCCTGATGAACTTTTGTGTTTGATCACACAGTATACCCAGGGAAAAACAACCTCGAAAAAGAAAAAGGCTACAAAAGTGTGCAAAGCCACTACTATCCAGGTGAGACAAGTCATTTCCCACTTTTTCAAAGCGCTATTTTGTCACAGCATGCTAGACTTTTGCCATGTTTGTTGATACCTTTGGTATAACAAGTCTTCGCCACCCAACACACCCAGACCATGATAACTGGATCTATCTCCAATGATGAATGCTATAAGCGTCCTTAAGACTACAGAACTGTGATAAAAAAATCTATGTGAAAGTTAAATGATTTTCTCAAAACCTAATCCACAGGATGCGAGGGCAATTAGTCATTAATTGGTGCAATGATTTAGAGAAGCTTTTTCCTTAATTTTTCGAAACTATTCAAGCAAATAATTCAGTAAAGAAAGCATAAAGTTTACTTGTGATTAAAATTTATTGAATAGTATCCAAATTTTAATCTGAGTCACCAAAATTCAGACTAAAAATAAAGTTCAGTTTTTGTCATATGTTGATTCTTTTTCTCCTTTTTTTTTTTGTTGTGTTAAAAATAGTTTAAAATATATTAAGATCATATTGATTCATGTACCCAATGTGAAATTTTTTGGTGTCGTTAATTTGTTAGCTGTGAAGTTCTATTGGACCAAGAATTTTGCCCTTTGGTTAACCCTTTCACCCCTATTCAACTTTAGTAGACTCTACCCTGCATTGATATCGATGAGTCCATTATGGTCTACAGAGGTAAAAGGGTTAATTAAGTTATGACCTTATCTAGTAGAGTGGCAAACTGTGGTTCTGCTTTGTCTATCAGCTGTTGTAACTACATCGTCTCTCACTAATACAGACTCTTCCTCAGCTTTACTGCATTTAACAAGGTCAACTCTTCAGCATCATTACAGATATAAAGTGGAAATACTGTAGTATGTTGTTGATGTTGAAATGTTTGAGATAACTATATTGTAAGTGAAAGAAACAGTGCTGTTTGCCCCATTGATTAAGTTTGCCAGTTGTATAGTGTTACATATTTCACTAATCTTGTAAATTCCTTCCTGATTGTGCAACACTCAATTACTCCATTACACCTGTGGGTTATACAGGTAAATATGGTTTAATTGGGTTGGCTGTTTACACTCTCAAAAACTGGAAAACCACGTGGCATATACTACAGTATAAAATAATAGGCTATTGACTACAAACACAGAAGACAGGGTTATTAGTTTATCCTGTTTGTGATTTTAGATGCTGTTAAGAAATTGCAGTCTTTGTAAACAGTTCTGAGCAGTGTAAAATCTGTCTCATACTACACGAGAGAGCCGATTATTTTAGGGGAGACAACTTGACAAGATGATAAGTTTAGGGTACATATGTCTAAATTGTGAAACAATGAAGAGAATTGTTCTAAGGGAGATAACTTTGTCAATTACATAACATATCTTGGACCTTAAATTACAGAAGAAAACTAAGGTAGCCGTGACAAAGAGCTCCGTGTCTGTAAGTAGTATCACACAGCACAACTAGCCAGTCTCTTTTAAACGATTTTTACAGGTTTTTGAAAATGTCTTAATTCAGATGTAAATGTTGTTTAATATGCTGTATGCACTTGTGCTTAACCGGAATTAAGTTCAGGAAAATGAGAAATATCGAGAAACATTTTTGTCGTTTGGAAACTACACTATGGATAAATGGCCTTAAATTACAGAAGAAAGCTAAGGTACCTGTAGCCAAGAGCCCTTCAGCTGTAAGTAGTGTCACAAAGCACAACTGTTCAATTGTGTTTGGCTTTTCTGTCTTTTTTTTCATGGAAAGCCTTTTTTTTATATATTATTCCAAATGTTTGATACCCAAAATTTCAATGTTGTTAATATGCTGTATGCACTTGGTTGATTTGTATAAAGTCTGACAATTTTTTTCCATAGTAGAATTCGATCTCTGCAGTATTGATATTTTTTACCAAATTCATGTCAGCATCCTACATATGGTTTTCACATTTTGTTATAAAATATGTTTGAATTTAAAATTTAAAATTATATACAGTGTAGTAAGGTTAAAGGCAATATCTAATATTTCTAATATTTATTGCTGCATTTGTAGTGATAATATTAGCCTTGGCAGCTATTTTAGAAAATATTAAAAATCTGGGGTAGGAAATTGATACAATTTGTTATGCAAAATTGAAGTGGTTGTAGTTCTTGCTGTCCTAACAGTCAGTTAGACCTGTGGTCCTGCTGTCGGAGGCAATCAGTGTAGTGTTTGGGGGAGTGAAGAAGGAAATCAAATTGAGGAATAGAATTTAGAAAAGGTAAAAGACAAAGGTCCTTAAATCATGGGATGTCACATAATTATGAGAAACCAACCTTTTAACTTTTGTTTTGCCTGTTGAATGGGTGACAGGGGCTAACATATTGTGCCATCAGAAATTATAGGGGCTTTTCAAATTTTTCAAATCTTAAGTTTGTTCTTAAGCAATTTTAGATTGAATGACAAATAAAGTGCTTAGATTTATCCTTATTATATGTATAAGTTGGACGGTTTTATGTAGTGTTGACATAGTATTTTGTTCTATATGATCTTCATATCAATATTGTTCACTGTATTGCTTCTGTGATCTTCAAAATAAATCACTATTTTCCTGCACTAATATTGTATCTCCATTAAGTGTAGGCAAATTTTACCTGTGCTATTGCAAGTCATTTATTAGGTTTAACAGGTAATACTGAGTATTTGGTGAAAGTTTGTGTGTATTATTGAAAACTTCAAACATTCCACTAGACAGTGACAATAACGGTATTTAACAGGCTGAGACATCTATGTACATACTGTAATGAGACAATATACACTACTAACAGTGAAGTGGCTGAGGAAGAAGGGCAGCAGAGGGTAGTATCATGGAAATAAGTTAAAATATATGTTACAACATTGATTGTGTAACTATTCATTGATACAATTTTTTGCAACCCTAGATCTTAGTTATTCTTATGAATTCAGACAGATAACACTCGTTTTCCTGACTGCTTTCTGATATAAACTGTTCTGTCTAGCTTGAGGCACAGTAACTAGAGTAGCATTAACCTCTACAGCCTGTGGTGGCCTATATATATGTGGGAAGCCAGCACTGGAATACTCGGGTCACTTCAGCATTAACCTCTACAGCCTGTAGTGGTCTATATATATGTGGGAAGCCAGCACTAGAATACTCGTGGTCACTTCAGCATTAACCTCTACAGCCTGTGGTGGCCTATATATATATGGGAAGCCAGCACTAGAATACTCACTGCTTATCATTACTGGCTAGTCTACATGTGTGTCCACATACTCTTCTGTATGTCTCTGTCCGGCACCAGTGGTGATGCAGAGCATTCACATGGAAACCTACAATACATGTAACTTGATATATATATTTTGGGATACAAAATCAGGAGAATCAGACGATTCATTTGATGGGGTACTGACAGTTATCATAAAATGTCATATTCAGGTCCAATAATTTATCAGTTCACTTTGTAGGTTTTTGGTGTTGTGTTCTTTGCTTTTTTGTTGACATAATTATTTTGACACAAATTCCCATAAGGTAAAATATCACTAGTTTGGCTCCCCTCTATCTGGACTGTGCACTGGGGTCTTGAAGGGTCTGTGAAGAATAATTAATTCTTCAGAAAGGAACAAAAACTTAGCTGCTGGGTAACCTACAGCATTCACTTGAAATGGAGTAATCAAAAAGGTTTACTATATAGGTTTTGGGCAGCAGCCAATCTCAGCATGATACTCCCCAGCTTCTTGTTTTATTGGCTTGTGGACAAAACGTTCAATGACAGCTTCAGGGTAAGGAAGGTACTGACACTCGGCATTAACTTTTTACCCATTTATCTTTACTCGAACGACCTTTTTTTGTTTGTTTACCTTTATTAGCTTTCATTCTAACCCCAAAAAAACCTGACATTGGAAAAATGAAGTATTGCTTAAATTAGGTTCGATTATGGTATGGAATGAGGAATATCTAGGACAATATCATAATATTTTTTCCTAATTTTACAAAGTTCAGATAATATTTTGTTAACAGACCTATTTCACCTAGAAGATCATTTCACTTAGAGGACGATTTTAAACTGTCCCTTGTCACTTTCCCCCGCTCCGAGTTTTGTTTTCCCAGCCTACTTTGATTTGGGTATCCTATCAGTATTTTATCATCACACAGAGCTGCTGAAGGTGTCCTGGCTGTTTATATATTTATGTTGTGTTATTTGTACTGGTATGTTGACTGTCAACAATGTATGTATGTTTGTGTTGTGTTACATATACTCCTGTGTTTGTCTACTGTACGTCTTACTACAGTTCTATCAACTGGTCCAAACCAGAAATTCATGTTTAGGAAAGAAAACTTACCTTCACGGTCATGTTTTACATCCCGTCTCCATGAACCAGTCCACGTAATCATCAATATTTATAATATTTATATGTATACATTGTTATTTTGCAATTATATAAACAGAAATTAAGTTTGCAATAATTTCCTTAATTTTTCATCATCCACATGTCTGTAGAAACATTTTTTACTATTCTGAAATACTGTATAGATTTCATCAGTATGCAAAATTACTTGTTAAATATTCAGTTTATATTATGACACTTTTGTAAGGAGTTATGCTCCTTCATGTCCAGTTATTACCACTTTTCGGGTATTACAATCTTGTTTCAACAATTAATTCTTTATGTTCTATTTCCCACGAGACTTAGTAATTTTACCCAACTTCAATAACCACCACTCATTACCCTACACCCTGAATTTAATCTTTAAAATACTTCAACATCAGCACAGATTTATATTCACTGAGTTTGTTCTAAAGCATCCTTTTGCCAATAGGACTCAAGTTTTACAGAGGGTGTGACCATCAGAGGGGCGGGACCCAATACAGGGGCTAAAACTCTACTTTTAATGGCCTTCTTAATAAAGGTTAAAACGATTTTAACCTAATCTAGTCTGAACCATCATAGAAAAAGAACTTCTTTCATTGTTCAGCATATTTTAAAGCAAAATAAAAAAGAAGAAGCTATTCAGGCCTGTTGTTTCTTCATGTTAAAGATGTAGAAATGCATTGTCAATTAATAATGGTGCGACAAAGCTGATATCAAAGCTTCAGTTGAGAATTTGTAGAAATTTTACAATCTGGGGGTTGTTTTAAAATATGATTCATGTGTTAAAAGTATTCAGTTTTTCAAATCAACTGAAATATTAGATATGTGATAATGATGTAACTAATGTGAGTCACAACTACATTGGGTGAGTATCATTGGTAATTGTAGACTAAACAGCTTGCTGGTCGTCCAGAATGTGGGTCGTGGACTAGGTTAGGGCCAGTAGGTACTGGGGAGCAGGCTACTCACCTGTTGTGCACGCTGTGTTGTGATACTTACCTACTAAACTAACTACAGCTTACTGTTAGCCAGTGACCTTGTTGTCACAGTAACACCATTAGCCTTGTTGTCTAGCAAGTGACGTCGTTGTCATGGTAACATCACTAGCCTTGTCTAGCCAGTGACCTCGTTGTCACGGTAACATCACTAGCCTTGTTGTCATTACTGTTCGCCAGTGACCTTGTCGTCATGGTAACACCACTAGCTTTGTTGTCATTAACATCTAATGTACCAGCACAAAGTACACACGGCTGTATATTGTTGGTCTTCAATTTCAGGATACCATTGTGCGAACAAACCTGTTAGTCATATATAAGATTAAAACCATACAGGAATTATGGAATTTATTATCTGTTATCAAAGATATCTCGGATACCAAAAATTACCTAATAATGCTTGAAGATTATATGTTTTATAATGATATAAATACCTCCCCTATCAATGTCAACTGTGTTCAATGACAGTGAAACCTGACTTTATCGAACCTTTTGTAATATTGAACATGATATTATCCCCCAAAGAGAGGCAGTTCTGTCAATAAACTTGACCATTAACAAACAAACAGCTGATGTATCTGACAGAATAATTCTGTACTGTTTCAGGTAGGTAAAGGAAGGTTTCACTGTATAAAATTAGCACAGAGTAACATTTGCATTCATATATTGTTGTCAAAAGTCAATTATATTGAATTATTAACTTGTTACAAGGTACATGTGTTTCAAAAACTACGGTCAAAGGTCGTTGGATGGTCAGTTCCCCCCCTCTGCCCAGGTGATTGATCCTAACAGATGTTATAAGAGTAACCTATTGGATTTAATGTAGGGAACTGGTATCTGTCCTCTTTATAGAACAGGGTGTTTCTAAGGCAGCTATTCCATCAAACAACACTACTTTGTATATCTATTGTATTTCAGGACAATAACCCGTTCAGTGAAGAGTATTTAGAGAGAGAACAGATCCAGAAACAACATGACAGGCTACACATCCCACCTGGTCAACAGCAAACAATGGGGCAGCCCCCAAGCTCTGGTCCAGGTAAATATCACACTGATAACAAGGATCTACCAGGTAGCTACCATCCCTGTATACTGGACCAGGTAAATATCACACTGGTTACAGGGATCTAATGTGTAGCTACCATCCCTGTATACTGGACCAGGTAAATATCATAGACTCTTGGATACTTAGTCTACCAGGAAGCTCCCCCTCCCAATGTACTAGTCCAATAGATATGAGTAACCTCTGATTGATTTTAGGTGTGTATTATGAAAGTCAAAGGTCATCATTACTTAAAGTAGAATATAACAGAATAGACGCATCAAATTTTTTATTTTAGATAAATAGCTTTACATGTTACTGATTTTTTCTAGGTGATACCCCTGATGCTAATCGTCAGATGCACCAGTTTTTTGGGGGCGAACGCCCACCCTTTGAAGGATCGGGTCCATATGGTGGACCTAGGATGCTAGCTCCTGGGGAACCAAGACCTAGGTTTCCAGGGGAACATGGACCACGGTTCTTAGGGGACCAGGGGTCAAGGTTTCCAGGCGATCCTAATCAGGGGCCACGGTTCCCAGGGGATCAAGGACAACGGTTTCCTGGTGATCCAAACCAGGGGCCACGGTTTCCAGGGGAACAAGGACACAGATTTCCAGGAGATCAATCAGCTAGGTTTCCTGGTGAACAAGGTCAGAGGTTTGCAGGTGAGGTACAGAAATGTGGGATATATTTCAGGGTTGCCAACCTCTCAGGAGTCCAGTGTGGGAGATCTCCCTCCACTGGGTTTTCTTAAGTGTGAGACTTTTGAC
>JAULCA010437952.1:0-10899 GCA_032360845.1 Crassadoma gigantea | reverse complement strand
TATCAAAACTGGTATATATCACAGGAACAATATGATGTAGTATGACATCATTGTGCTTCAAAACACCACACTGATAGATTGCAAGCTAAAAAGCATTACATAGGGCATGTCTCATTGACTTTCAAATCAAGGGTTTTCGGATTTACCTTACTAAGACGTGTTACGTCATTACATATACACACAACCATGTTTTATTTATCGTTTTCGTTAATTTAATAAAATGAACAAATACATCAACATGGTAATAAGTGTTCTTATAAATGTCAATTCAATGGACGTTACTTTTTCATATTTCTGTTTTCTTCATACTGACAAACAGCCATAACGTTTGTTATAGTTTACATAGAGAAATACTGCAAAGCGATAGCGGGACAGAAATAATCGCGAACTGTCTCGTGTACGTGGTAAAAAATGGAGTAATTATTTTAGAATATGTGAAGATAACAGCTGTACTTACAGGTCCGAATTATCAGAAAGACAAAAGTTAAAATTTAGAACATTGATCCAGGCATGAAGTTTCGCCATCTAAATCGCAAACGATATTTCATTGTAACGAGTATTGTGTAATACCATGTAATTGTTATCAAAAGGTGTGAGAGGGGTGGGGGTATAGGCCATATCAATAGCTGGAGCGTGTATGTCGGGACACTGTAATTCAGGCGTTAGATCTCTGCTACTTTTATAGTGTTGAGGTAATAATAAAATACAGTTATTACCGTGATAATACATCACGATTAGCCGGTACACCGAGACAAAAATAGCCGGTTTATCACGTTGTCAAATCTACTGTAACGATAATCAGATACAAGTTATTGGCTATCTAGACGACGGCATTATTGAGAATGGGAATGCATTCCACTCCTCAAACTACTGCCTAGATAGTAGATGTCTGTAACTGTTAGTCCCTGCAGGTAGGGTGTAAGAATTGTACCTGCTGCCCCCAATTGCATGATCGAAAAAGGCGATCTATCTTGTCTCTTCTTTCTAAACAACTTTCTTCTTCCTA
This sequence comes from Crassadoma gigantea, assembly GCA_032360845.1. Lineage (NCBI taxonomy): Eukaryota > Metazoa > Mollusca > Bivalvia > Pectinida > Pectinidae > Crassadoma > Crassadoma gigantea. The sequence goes on along the minus strand of JAULCA010437952.1, from coordinate 9,893 downwards.
ATGTCTCCCTTGACAATGCCTAACTTTTGGACATAAGTTGAGCGTAAGCCCCTGTGAGGAAGGTTTTGGGTTCTGTTCCCTGGCCGAGACAAATTAGTAGTCTCTACTTCTGTTTCAGTGAGGTAGCACTATAAAGTCGGCATCAGTTCCGCGCTATCACAAGGAGACAATACAGGAATATATCGCAGCCTCCCAAAACACACACGCATACACTACACGCATGCATCTTGCACACAAGGGAGGCCGTCCTAATATGACCATAGCTGTTGATAGGATGTTAAACAATACTAAACCAAACTAAACTAATCTGTAACTGTTCAACGTCTACATAACAATGTTCGTTCCTTTTTGCCTACATATCTGTGTACAGTACTTAAACGTTGTCAAATCGGTAAAATGTGGCCCAACATGTCATAATTGTCAACCCTACCTCATTTGGAGGGAGACTCTCTCATTCCATCCAGACGTTATCAATCTCCCTCGAACCCCCCTCCCCTCCCCCCAAATTAAAGTCCAAACTCACACGAACTCAAGAAAAAAAAAACTTTGGTCAAATGATCTCCTACCTAGTTACTGCAGTATGTGTGTAATGCTCATAAAAGGGGTGTATTTGGAACAAATGATTGCTTTCTGGAGGTATTATGATACATTTTAAAGGGAAAGATAAATTGACGCACTTTCTCCCTCGTTGGAAATGCAAATGCCAAATATTGGTTGGCGTAATGTTATAGTTCTGAAATTTAAAACGTGAGACAACGTTGGTCTGCTTTTAGTGAAAAAAATTTTTCAACGTTCATGTACATTTCTCACGTGGTATCCGAGTCCAGGTATACAATGTATAACTTGTTTTATGGTCCATCAGCTTCTCAACGAGAGAGAACGACGATCTGCAAATTGATTTGGCGTCAGTGTTAACCGCCAATGAATGTGAAAAAAAATGACGTTATGCATCATACTGTAATTATTTGAGAGGTCAAAGTTCATCAGAGAGGTCTGAGTTAACCACGCAACAGTCCATTACCAATCTCAAATGATACTCCATGATTAAATGATGGACGAAGAGACATAAATACCACAGGGACCTGTGAACTTGTTACAGCTATATGATCATATGATCATTGAGGGTGTCATTTTTACCGAAAATCGATCTTAAGCCACCAAACGTGTAAAATTACTCTAAACACCTTAGTTTAGGTCCAAATATAGCTGTAACAAGTTCTCAGGTCCCTGTGATATATATTACGTCTCCGATGGACGGGACCTTTTTAACTCTCGTCTCATTCTGCTCGGAAGTGTTTCTCCTGTCTCCACAGAGAACCTCTACAGTAATCTAGAACAGCAAAATAAATCAAAACAAATGAAATGTCAGCTTATTAACGACAAGTTGATGTCATATCTGAGCAGTAACACGATAAAAAGATAAGTTACAATAATGTACCTACTTACGTGATAATTATCTCGGCAAAACTATCTTGGAAAATGTAGAAATATATCGACATAAGTAATTCGTAAGGCAGAAATATGCCACCGTAGAGAATATCTCATTAGTGACTGAAATCGTCTGGCTACCTATAACACAGCTGAATAGGTGTATTGGAGTGATCTGCCCTTGATCGTACCGATAGATTGCACATTTTCGATTTAAGAAAAATGCGAAGATACCAAAATGATACTTGACAGAAAAAATAAAAGTCAGTGACAATTTTTTTTTCTTGTTTAACCCTTTCACTCCATGACTTAGAAACTCTACTTTCCTATCATTTAGCATACTCCAACGAGGTTTCGCTGACAATGTACATTTACGGAGGGTATCAGCGTCAATCCTGATAAAATACCGATAATATCTGTTCCATTCGACTACCGATCCAGTTTTGGGATTTCCCATTGTTATCACTGCCTGATCGTTCAGGATTCACAACAAATGAAGCCATCGAGACGAGGCCTTTAAACGTTTAAACCTCGTCATTAACTACGGTGTATGAAGTAGCCTTTATACGATCTACAAGGGGTTTTTAGGGGGTTGAGATCAATTTACCTAAATGTATCTATTGCATAATACACAGCATATTAGCAAGTTCTAACTTTATTTACCGAACTCCATACAAGTACAGACATTTATTCTGTAGCATCTTCTAAACAACATTTTTATCATCATTGTCAATGAATAATTTAACGTTTGTTTTCCCTAAGCTATTGCGTGCGTGCATAAATATACAGATTTAGTTTTGCTTGTGTTTTTCATCCCACAGGGGAGGGGGGCAGGAATTAATTTTAGGTGTTGTTCAATTTTATTTAAACTCGGAAAAAGACAGATTTTTGCAATTATGAAGTATTATTAGATTAGAATTGTCAGTCATGGTGGTTCTTCATTTCTACTTTCTGCCAACAAAGACTTCTTTTTTTTTTGCTAAGATTGCGACAATTTCACTTCAACTGCAGAGTGGAGCGAGGCTATTTTTTTCTGAAGAGTGATACTAGACTAGTTAAAGCACTGCCGAGCGTAGAAAGCAAGAATTTATCGGACATTATTTAAATAACTTTATAAAGTAGAGTATTTATATTGCCGATTTATATTTCATGATGGCCGAGCGAGGCGCGTGTTAACAAGTTATCTAAGAAAATGGTAAAAATGTAGATATTTTTGTTAAAATGTTGGTGTTTGTGTCAGGCCCAAAAAAACGGTCATTTGACAAAGTTAAGTTGGGTGGGAGGGAGCTTTTCGGTAGATTCAGCTGATAATACGCGCAAATCTACATGTACATGTATAGTTTAGGCGAGCATTTGGCAATTTTATATCAATTTGTTTTGTCATAAATATTAACTATGATTTAAACTGTTCGTTTTTTATTGTGAAATAGTATACATACATATGTACAAGGACAACACCTAATGAAAAGGATATACACGCCAGGCTTTCAGGATAACATTAGTTATTACTTATTTATCAATTGATAAAGTGATGCTAAGGAGGGTGTTTCATTGTCTTTGAAGTTTGTGAAATTTATATTTTTAATTGATATGATAAATCACTGTAAAAGTTCAGGTAAATCTATCATGCAAAAGCCTCTACCTTTGAAGTATGAGACATCGTGTCGGGGTGAGAAATCGTGCCGTAACAGACCCTCTCCCACCTAACGGTAATCACCACACTGTGACATTAGAACAATAAGATTAGGTAGAGTCAGTCCGGTGAGCCTTGACCACTGACCTGACTGCCATGGAGACTCCTACCAATATGTAGACAGTGGAGGATGCATCCCCTATTGTTTAGATGAAAAGCAGTGAACTCCTTGTTTGGGTAACATCCTAAGGCATATATATAGGTATTCAAACTGCTGGCAAAGGGAAGCCTTAGAAAATCATAGCTCAATGGATGGTTGAGTTGCATTAATAGCTATCAAAAGCTAATGTTGATTGTTTACGTACATGTTTATGCGACGTTAAATAAAGTTTCTTGTATTTTGTATTTTAGAAGGAAATCTCATATAAAATACAGGAAATCTTCAAAAACCTTAGCCAAGATAATTTTTCGATACATAAAAAAAAAGGTTACACCTCTTGGTCCGCCACTGCAGAACTATCAGCTATGGTCAGGTTTTCGTTGTGGAGGAAAGCCGGAGTTCCCGGAGAAAAACCACCGTCCTACCCGACGACTGCCCCACGTAGGCCTCGAAACCTGCTTCGAACCCGCGACACAGTGAGTAGGGCTAGTAGCAGCAGAATGTAAGACAAGGCACCTCCCCGTAAACAGAAATATCTCATTAGGTTTATAAATTTTGATATTCTCACTTGTGTTGTTCGGTACACGTTTACTGAAAACCCATGATATTGCGGGTTTTTTCCCCGGTAGTAACTACAGCTTTTGAGAAAGCCGGTGATAAATAACTAAAGGAATAAATAAATAAACCATGGAATTACCTAGAGTCCGTGATGATGGCTCCAGGTCATGTGTTATCAACTGTATGTAAGTGTTCGTTTGGAGAGATATGTTTTTCAGTATTTAGTCGATGTTAAGGGTGTTATTATTTTATTTAACACCCCCTATCAAACATGCAGATGTGGTAAATTTATGCAATGTAAACAGTAACGAACATATCGAGTTTGACTTCGTGAATGTCTATCTGTATTAGAGCATGATTGGGTAAAGGGAGGTAACTCCTTATACAAAAAGTGTGCGAATACATGGCGCTATTACTTTTTTCACTGTAATAACAAAGTGCTTTTGTACCAGGTCGTTAAAATTAGCGTAAGGGACATTTGTTTTGTAAAATGAAGGTTGAATCACCTGAAATCTTGGAATCAAAATATGTTTATATACGTGAACTATACCTTTGAAATTCATTCTCAGAAACTGTCTCGTTAGATATTTAACACCGCATGCTATTGTCGCTGTACATGTATATGTATAAAGCGACTAAATCAATATGGCATTCATAGCAGCTTGAATGCAATGGTCCGACCGTAAATTTAATCGTTATCCTGATTGAACAATAGTAACTTTGGGTACGAGAGATACTCCGCCAACAAGCTATACGCAACAGAAACAAAAAGTCAGAAAAAACACCTAACAATGGTACCTTGGCTGCGTGGTCGGGTGGCGCAGTGGAAACAGCAATTGCCTTTAACACGACCAGGGTTCGATTCCGTCACCTGTCCGATCGCGTGGGCTTTCCATGTCAAGATCAGCAACGCGTCCATTCTTGTCAACAAGAGTACTTAACAAACATTTTGAGGCACAGAAAAATACATCCGTGAGTGGTATTTGTGTAATAAAGATATATGTTGATCCCATCTAATACAGAGTAACTATATATATATAGCTAACGCGTTATCAATAACAGAGATTGTTAATAAGGTTTTAACAGTACTCATATGTGTGTTATGTTCATGTTGTGCTTCTGTTGTTAATTAAACTAAATTAGTTTTAAGCAATATGAGTAACCCATAATTACAAGGTTGTAATCTGTACATAGTAGTCGTGTTAACAAATGAAAAGTAATGTACATATAGGATGAAATTTAGAACCATATCGGGAATGAAACACGTATTTTGTATTTGCCGTCATGATATAGTATGCTTTGGATTATTTAAGAAATAATCAGAATATTTTTCAAGTATTTAATGGAATTTTAGCGAGGGTATAAAAATTTTTGGAAAACAAGTCCATAATAATACACAGATATACCTGTTCTACCACAATAAAATAATATTTAATAACCTTTCCTGTCTAATTCAGCGTTTACAATACAACGTCTCCTTGTCATATTTCATATGTAGATTAGGCAGTTGTTCTGCATGGAAGTGTACTGCAACGTTGGCATGCTTCTTTATTAATACAGTGAAAATGTTGTTTAATATATGTATTGGCAAAGAAGTAATAACGACAGTGCAGACAAAGACACTTGTCAAACTTTTCAGTGCGATCTGCCTCTTTATCACGACAGGAACATGACCTTTTACATATCACAATATATAACAGAGATAAATAGTCACCGTGAAACATTTATACAATAAAAATACACAACTAAACAGAAGTTATATCAAATATGCTGTTGGAATTGCATATCCCCTCGGTAGACTTGTAACCGAACGCTGATTATTTGATGATACGAGTTTGATAATAACGACAATGGCGTTTGCACACGTCAGCAAATTGTTAACAAACTGGTATATTTCATTTACAACAAAGTATGATAGCATGAATGAGGTAAAATAAAAAGTATAAAAAATGTTTCATTATATTAAATTTACTTGTGGTATTATGTAGCAAGTCAGTGTAAACATCTCTCGCTACTGGTTTGTATATAAACTGATTCGTTCATATATTTAGTTATTGATATTATTTAATTACGTTATTATCATAAGGGAGAATATACACAAGTCAACACAAGGCAAAGACAGTTTAATGTAAATGTTCAGATATTAGGTTCGGGATACTGTTCTATTAGGGATGTAATATATACGTCTCTGGTTCTATGTAATATGTGAAAGGTACATCACATCGATTTGCTCAATATAGGTTCTCTGTATTAAAACATCTGATTGTCAATATTATTATTATTCTCTTTTATTTCTCCATTATTGAAGATGACAACATGAGCTACATAAATACATACAATTGTAAATATTATTGTACAAAAGAGAATAAAATTAATGTAACAAGTGAATGCAATGCAATAAAAATGTTTACAGAACAAGTTAAATATGTACACAGATATAGTAAGAGGTATAAATTACATGGCAAAACAACTTCCGAATGTTGTAAAATCCACAAAATCATTGAGGGACGGTTTGTACCGGGGAAAACTTGAGTCCCGGTTGTCAACGAAAACATTTTACCTTTAAACATAAAGATATGAAAATCGCTAAAACGTACATGTTTTATTTCGCTAGAATTCATACTCTGGTCTACCCCGCGGGGAGTTGTCTTTGATATTAAATTCTAAAGGTACCCCGCGGGTGGGGGGTCATCCATATATAATCTCTCCGGGTACCCTTCGGGGGATCTCCTCGACATAACCGACTTCTTTGATCGCCAAGACTCCCATCGGTAATTCTTCAAAACGGGATCAGCTTAAGAGTCGTGCGCTTTAGTTAGTTTTAACAGACGTCTCTGGTATAAAAAACTTGAATGTTAACCTGTTTCAATTAATTTCCATGTTTTATTAAATATGTACATCAGCAATGCACACTCAAAGGCATTCAGGTTATGTTATATGTTGTCTTTAGGCAAAGAAAAGCTGCAGACATAAGACTTCTGATGCCTTTAAGCTAACAATGCTTTGAACAATTAGGAAATTCAAAGTTATCAATCATTTTTACAGTAAACAATTAGTGTACATCAATGACATGTTGGGGTATATCTGTTATTTCACACCTTTAGGAGGCCGGAGTAGGACAGAGACGTGTAAAGCCCGTACATGTACCTGGGTAGGGGGATGGCTATACAGATAAACCTGCTACTATGGAATAAGCTATAGCATAACATATTGATGAACACAGTAATGTTACAGTGTGCACACCAAACGAAGCTGGGGTGTCGCACGATGATTGCTTTACATGATTTTTGAAAGGTTAAGGACATGATTTTTTTTAAGTTCAAGGCAGAGTTGTCACATGCGCTGGTAACACCCACTTGGATTCGGCTCTGTATCAAATTCGACTAATTATAACATAATTCTAAAGTAAACTGCTTCATCCCTTAGTGTACCTTGGTGTACCTTGGTCCAGGCAATTGTCGGGCTAATTGATATAATTACACTGTGTATTACACCGACGATTCTGGTTCCTGGTACAGTAAACAACTAGCACACGACATCCCTCGTGAATACTTTATTATAACTGTGACATGTATAACAATGAAGGGTTGGATTTCTTTGGAAGTGCTGGGATGGAGACTACACCTGAATGTTACCACGAGTTTCCAGTTCTTACCTAAATGTTAATCAAGATTAGTTACACTATTAACCCCTCCCTCTAACCCAACATCTCACCCCCATCCCCAACACCTACATCGCACCCTACCCCTGCGCTTTATTCCCTTTAACTATTTATGCTCCAACAATCAACGCCGATCTATCGCCGCTTAATGACCATAAGGAGACGAGTTTATGTAAGTAACATGTAATTGTTTTCGAATCCTTGTATTATGTAATTTCTACTACCACAGTATAGTGATAATTAAATTAAGATTACACTCACATTAGCTATGAAATTTGAAAAGCGATATGAGGTTTTGCATTTTCAAAAGAAGTAAATCTAGGATCCCATTTAGTCGTAAAAACGTGTCAACAAGTAAGCATTCTTAAAATAAATTGCTCAAATCAGAGACGTATTAGCGGTCAGAAGTGTTATCTTCTGTTAATTCTATGTAAGAAATATCACTGACGGGACAGTACGCGTACAGTGTAAGCACAGATACGTACAGTGTAAGCACGGATACGTACAATGTAAGCACAGATACGTACAGTGTAAGCACAGATACGTACAATGTAAGCACAAATACGTACAGTGTAGGCACGGATACGTACAATGTAAGCACAAATACGTACAGTGTAGGCACGGATACGTACAGTGTAAGCACAGATACGTACAATGTAAGCACAGATACGTACAGTGTAGGCACGGATATGTACAATGTAAGCACGGATACGTACAATGTAAGCACAGATACGTACAATGTAAGCACAGATACGTACAGTGTAGGCACGGATACGTACAGTGTAAGCACGGAATTATCTAAGTCCGTGGTGTAAGATATAATCTCACACCATGATAGATTAATATAAATGGCAACAACAACAAAATAAAATATTAGATGAATGTTTGATATGATAAATATGTCCAAGTTGTAGTTAATTTGTATGTATAACCTCGTAATGTATACACTTATTAATGATATTTATTGAATGTAAAATAAAGAGAATAATGAAACTTTTATAAAACGGTAAACATTTCTTTAGAGACAAATTTATTTACTTATTCAGTCCTTTAACGGCCAATAAACACAGAAAGGGTCTTTAGAGACAACCAAATGTATATAAATCACGTAAAAGGAAATGACATCAAACAAACTAAACGATAAAGGACATGTCAACTTGAAAAGCAGTCTTCATGTAGGTTAGAATTGTTTTGATAGTTAACGTGTTGAAGAAAGATTTTACATTTGTTATATTGCTAAAACATTGTCCAGTGTTGGCTGAAGGTCGGTGTACTATATATAGCAAGCGCTTTGCTTTAAATTGTTCGAGACATGCTACATATTGAGGTTGTTCTGATTAGTAGATCGTCTCAATTCCTGTTTCAGATGCTGGATAAGATCCAAAAAACACATATTCTAAATATCTCAAATTGAAAAAATATAGCTTTCCAGTTTTTAAACCTAGCAACTGATCTTTTAAAATTGATGAAATTATGCTGGAGTACTTTCCCAAATAGTTTATTTTTTAGATAGAATTGTTGTTAAAGACACGGATCTAGACTTGCCACCGTCTCTAGAATATTTAATAATTTAGAAAATAATTTTTACTCTAAATATTTTGATCACTTGGATGTCTGGTTTCAAGTTCTTAACTAGTGGGAGATAAGCTAGTGTTAAAAATGCAGTCGAGAAATTCTTCATAAAAACTTAGGGACTGGTAGCCAGTCTAGCACGGATTCAGAAAGTGTACGAGAAAAGAACACGAGTTATTTCCCTTCTACCAATTCATAGTTTGTCAACTAGTTTTATCAAGCAAAATAATAAAAAAAAAAATAACCGTTGTATTAATTAGGCATAACTTGATCCTAGACTAAAAGATAAATTAGGCATAGCAGGATTATAGACTTTGTAAGATGTTTATGCATCGCAGGATTTGTTAATTTATATGTATATATATATACACACACACAGCAGTCAATTCCTGCATTGATCATATATCCGATACACTCGTTTGGTGCATGCATTATTTTATGAACCACTATAAGCAACAAGCTAAACATTTTTCTATTTTAAGGACTTATTAAGACAAATTACGCTGCAGAGTTGGCGGTGGTATTTCAAGTTCAACAAATGTTTCATACAAATCCGAACTCTATCACACGGATATATTTGTACTTTTAGAGCGACCTCAGGACATCAACAATCTTATTCTTTATTTCTAAATATTTCTTGAAAATATGTGTTACCCCTGACCCCACGGTACTTACTTAGATGCTTTTGTTCTTCGACATATTTTAAACCTTTACAGAAACGTATAACTTGAAGCCAGTGTTATATATGTGTATTTATATGTGTATCTGCTTTACATTTCCCGAATTCATCAATCATTTACTGGTTCCTCTCTGTGAAACACGTTGTTTTCTTTGAAAGATTGAAATAATTCAGGATTTATTTTTATACTCTGGTCACAATA
>JAULCA010437941.1:0-10900 GCA_032360845.1 Crassadoma gigantea | reverse complement strand
TATACCGTTTAGACGGTACCTTAACATGCAAGTGACCCGACTACCAGTAAATAAACTGAAATTACACTTTAAAATATTATATTCCATTCGCAATGAATTTAATTATTTTAAATTTATTTTAATTGATATAAAAGCTGCTAGTGATATTTATGGAATATTTTTTTATACAATTAAGTCAATGGATTTTTAATATTCACCAGTCATATGCTTTTGTTCTACATTGTCATCATCCATCTAATTCCCCATAAAGTTACGAAAATTGTTATAAATAAATCTTAAACACCAAGATATTGATAGATCACACTGAATATGTAACCTTTATATGAGGCGTTACATCAAGACAAGGCTTTTATGGCTAGGCGGTATTTTGTTTTCGAGTTTCAACATATTGTAAAACATAGTTCGGCAATTTTGTGTTAAGTGACAGATACATGTATCTTGGAGTTCATCTTTTCCAAACGATTATCTATCCTTTGGCTCTTTTCTCTATATGGAACCCATCTTGTGAAAAAGTGTGAAGAAAAATATATCGCGAAGAATTCCTTAATAACCAAAAGTCTTTGACATAAAAGTGTCTTTAATCACAAGGGTACAACTACCTCAATCTGATTAAAATCATATCTTGATCTGCGCTCCCGTTTCGTAAACTACACTCCGCTTGACGTAGCGGTGTGTAGTTTACGAAACGGGAGCGCAGATTAAGTTTTGATTTTAATCAGATTGCAACTACCTTATTATTACATGTCGTATAGTGTCGTTTATAAGGTAGCTTAGCCATTAGCTTATTTTATGCATCGGAATCACTAAACAAGATCAATTATAATATTTTCCGAAACAGTAAGAGTTATGTCCCTTATGTCGTAGCCATTAGTTCCTTATAAGGATGAAGGGTCACGGGTCATCTGTTTGGTCAGTTATTATATACTTCTTGTTATAGTGAGTAGATGCATAAAATGGTATATTACATACATGACTAACTGTGTGTTCCTCTGTCTACTGGCAAGTTAACAATTGGTATATATGTAGCGTGTATTTCACGATTACTCTCACGACTATACAGCAAAGTTTACAACATTTTTCTCCGTTCTCCTTAGTTAGGGTTGGTCCTGAATTAGGTCAGTTTTATTGGGTATAAGTTTGAATCTTTCCTAGAAATTCAATTCATCATGAACGGAACCTCGGTTTTTTCTAATTCTAAGAACAGAGGCGCCTCTATTTGAACAATTCTTTGGATTAATATTTTGGCCAGCTGCATACACGTCTATTTCCACTGATATGTTCATAAATCATTTAAGGACACCTAAATTCACAAGAATTGTAACGATAGAGTCTTGGTATACTTAAAAAACTTGACATTTTGTCATTTAAGATAAGACAATTCTGATACCTATAAAACTACAGTCGATTTAACCTTTCTATAAACAGGTATGGTTATTTAACGGGTTGGACGTACTGGTTCTTTCTAGGCACACCATTGATAAGATGAAGAATATTCGCCCTATTCCACCTGCTTCCTCATTTATAACATAAGTACTTTTTAATTTCGTCAAAACTCGAACTCAGGTAAATAGTACGGTTTATAATACTTAACTGATTTGTTCCTACCAAAGTATGTATAGTTTACTGTATATCTGCCAAAACTAATTGACGAACACTTTGTAGAGTTAAAATGATAATATACCAAAGTTGGTCGATGGCTACATTGTTCTCTAAGTCAGGGTTTCTGCATTTAACATTAAGAATGTGAGTTTTCACCAGAGTCGACTAGATGGTTGTGTGACAGTTACACAACAGTCGATGTAACTCCCCCTAGACAGACCGATCTCTGTACTGGGAATTATATTTACATTAGATGTTTGTCCACAGTGTACTCGTGGCATCTTGGTACAGTAAGTGTATTGAGTAATTATCTTGGAAAGGGATTTTGTTACTCCAATGTCACACAGTTATTTGGAAAATGCCTTTGTGTTAGGCAGTGTCGAATAACCTGAATTTATGAAAAACTGTATATTTTTCTGAAAATATAGATTGAAAGATATTTTTTCAATTTCATACTGGTATGAACGCATGTCGGGTACATACATAGTTCCATGAAGCCTGCTAGATCATGAACATTGAAAAAATGCCGATCATTCCTCATTTTTACGTTCTTTCTTTTTAGTGATTTCATGAAATGAACTAAATACAGATTCTTATTCGTGTTTTGGATGTTAACGTTTCTGTAACATAAGTGTATACGAGATTGATGAAGCAGCCTAACGTCAAAGACATTTTGGGTTTGAACTTTTCAAGACGGGAGAAGAAAGGTCAGAATGTTGCAGATCAAATTGCGTTCATTTTTCTTTGGACTCAGTTTCTTCTGATAATGCGTATAGAAGAACTGTAAAACTGAAAATGTAAATATTGTATGTTTGTTCGGTGTCCTTTCTAAAATCTTTACTGATGTCGGGTTGGGAAAAGAATATTTTCATATTCTAAAATATCAATTCTTCTATTTACAGGGTCTAAAAACTTGTTCAGAGAAAGTAACGGGGATTTTGATCGGAAATTGTTTATCACGCGATTTTTTTATCTGTCCATTATGAATTGGGATGATGATGTCAATTCTTCACCTTTTTTTTCCGGATATTTCATGTACATGTGTATGTCTAAAATTATTCTATAAAATTGTACTGTTATCCATTTAATCATTGACTGTGTTTTAAAATCTCACATGTTTTTATTTTTGCGCTCTATTTCTGCACTTTTAAAAGTTCAAGTGTCGAATCGAGGTAATTATTTCGTAAACTGTGAAGGGCGTACCCAAATCGTTTAATTGCTATACAAGAAGGAAGTTATTTATTGTTCTTTGCTCTTTCGTTGTCACAACCCCGGCTCCCGCTATGTGGGCGCGGCGTTTCTTGCATTTGGCTTAGATAACGTTACAACTACCATTACAACTAACATTACAATCATATACAATGAACAAAACATACCTTGTCCAGACTTGTGCACCTTTCTTTGTAGTCATTTCTCATGCATTTTTTCGTATATATATAAAGATCTGTGTTCGCTGTACGATTAATGTTTGCTTTTCTTTATAATACTGCTGAAGCAATCGAACATGTAAACATTTCAAATAATGCTATTACACAATATTTTCATATTTCCCCCTATGATTTGAGAAGTACTCTTATATGCAAATGATGGCTTACAATTGAAAAGGTTTTGCGGTGCAAACTTTATTCAGCATACATATAAACGTAGTTATTGTATGAATCTCATTAAATTTACAAGGATGTTTATCATTTAGTTTCTATGTACATGTACTCCGGGTCAAGTATGATCCAAATTATTATTTATGACATGGAGAGCTGCCAGCTGAGGAGAAAGGATGTGTGCTTCCTAGTTTCTCTCCTAATCGGTGCCGTTATGTTGAAGTACAAGGACGACAGCTAGTGCAGAAGGTTGATAGATACTGCTCGTACGGGGCTCAATTTGAATAAAAAACAGAAAAAAGAAGGTTTTAGAGAAACATATTATTACAATATCAAGATCCAGATGGAAATTGAGGGATAGGAGTCCATTCGGTCATTTTGATTCTTCAATAACTCCGTTATATATATGTTTAAACGAAATGCGTGTGGAAAAAATATTTGATAATAGGTTACAATTATGAATAAGTAAAATTCTTATATATTTATACATTGTACATGTGCTTTTTATTGACGTTTCGTAGAAGGATTGTAAACTTTTTCTTTTGTAGCTAATTTTTGCATGTATATTCTTGACTAAATGTGTACCGTCTTTAAATAGTATGTAAACCAGGATAAGAAAATCGCCCCCTTATCAATTTCGACAATTTCATTTAGTTCTTTTCATGTCAATAAGCTTAGTTGGCAAAGATGTAATTTGAATAGGACAAAAGACCTGCCTATATACATGGTCAATCTTGGTGGCCGATAGATTTGAATAAATAAATGTTTTTTTTTTCGATTTGAAATAAAATGAAATATTGTTAGCATAATAACATGGCACTCGACCATACAAAACGTACTTTCCAAGAGCAAAACTACAGTAACATTACGATCGTGTACAATGAACAAAACATACCCTGTTCCAACTTGTGTACCATTTCTGTGTAGCCATTTCTCATGCATGTTTCTAATATATAAAGACTTGTGTTCGCTGAACGTTTAATGTTTGTTCTTCTTTATAATACTGCTGAAGCAATCAAACATGTAAACATTTCAAATAATGCTATTACACAATATTTTCATATTTCCCCCTATGATTTGAGACGTACTCTTAAATGCAAATGATGGCTAACAATTGACAAGGTTTTGCGGTACAAACTTTATTCAACATACATATAAGCGTAGTTATTGTACGAATCTTGTTAAATTTACAAGGATGTTTATCATTTAGTTTCTATGTACATGTACTCCGGATCAAGTATTATCCAAAATCCTATTTATGACGTGGAGAGCTGCCAGCTGAGGAGAAAGAATTTGTGCTTCCTAGTTTCTCTCCTAATCGGTGCCGTTATGTTGAAGGTCAAGGGCGACTGCTAGTGCAGAAGGATGATAGATACTGCGTTTATTGGGCTCCAAATTAAATTAATAACAGAAAAGGAGGTTTTAGAGAAACATATTATTACAATATCAAGATTCATATGGAAATTGAGGGATGGGAGTCCTTTCGGTCATTTTGAAACTCTTTAATAACTCCGTTATAAATATGTTTAAACGAACTTTGTGAGAAAAAATATTTGATAATAGGTTACAATTATGAATAAATAAGTTCTTATATATGTATACCTGTGTTTTTAATTGATGTTTCGTAGACGGATTGTATTCGACAAGTTTTGCCATTTAAAAATAATTTGTTTTCAAGCTGATTTCTACATTTATTCTTGACTAAATGTGTACCGTCTTTAAATAGTATGTGGAAAAGAAACCATGAATTTTAAGTGACTATTAGTTAAATCTATAAAACACACATTTACAAAAACGGATAAAGAAACAAAAACTTAAGGTACACGTATCACAGCATTCTTTACGAGGAAAAAATTGTCTTTACTTTCGTTCAATTGATATAATTAAATGTATAAAATGATATCCTTCCAATAATATTTGACCTTGATAGTATTTTATTGACTATAAAGTATTTCTCCAAGTTTTACTTAATTTCATGGTCGAAACTTTTCTATTCGGAGACACTTAAAAACAGCACAGTTGTAGTTCTATGAACTATGTCAGACGTACTTTAAGGAAAAAGTGATTAAGACTACCGTGAGTTTTAAACATGTTTGAATTTCTTCTTCACGCGTTTAAACAGTTGTCAGAATGAAATATTTTATTATTATTGTCATCTTTAGAAAAAAAATATTTTGTGTAAGATATTTGCTGATATATTATGTTTTGCCTACACAAAATAATCCTTTGGAACAAATTTCAGCCTCAGAACGTTTGAACCTAAGAATGATCTAAATGGCTTTAAGCCACGAAAGAAACTATCCACCAACATTTCTTGTCATACAGCATTAGGAAGCTAGCCTGTCGGATCGACAGTTGTGGATTGGTCTACATCTCCTTCAATCCAATTCGATAGTCTATTTGTGCACCATTTTCGGGTAGGCGTTTTTAATGCATATTTAATTCTCTATTCATCTTTATCTGCCTTGTTAAGTCTATGTTTTGTTTTCTTTTGCAAATACATTTGAAGCAATCAAACATTTCATGATAACATAAAATATTTATATAGTGCTCTATGTAATTTGCCAATCAATTCTTTATTATTCGTTTTAAATTGCAGACTGTATACAAATGGTAGTCAACAGCTATTGTGTTATACAGAAGTACAAATATTGCTCAACACGCACATATTTATATACCTGGTAATTGTATTATCATGCTTTGTGTATTAGGATGTTTATTTATGCACTTCGTGTGTATATAACCTGTACTTCAGGCAGTCAATAGATGGCTGGAAACTTGTCAGTACAGTGGGAAATCTACGACAACCACCTGCTTATAGTTACTTATCATCATTGATATCATTGATTGTGTCCTGTTTTTTTTACATCTTCGATTGTTATTGACAACTGGGATTTTTTTCCTGTTTATTTTCCCCGAGTAATTTTTTGGAATTTTCGATTAATACATGCATAGATAATGGTAATGGTTTACAGGAGGTATACAATATAATACACATTGCTTCCTCGGTATTGTAATTAAATGGTTGAAAAAATTTAATTTTGTTGCATTTATTCAACTTTCTAATAATCCATTGAGTTGATTTCTCGTTCCAATTTTGCAATATAACATTTAAAAAAAAATGCCAATCTGCCTTTGGATTAAGTTTGTTTAAAGTTCTAGAAAAAGTTACAGACGGGGCCTTCTTAGACGTTGGGAAGTTTGTGAATATTCCGTTCCCACTGCAGATTCGTCTATGTTAATATGTTATGTAAATCCGACCCCATCGTTATGGGCCTTCACTTGCCTCAATCTTATATAATCTCATTAAAATACGAATCATAATAAATGCCTTAGCATGCACAATCTTATCATTATTCAAAATTTTGTTTCAAAATAAAAACAAATCCAGGTGTTATCTATTTTACATAATGTATATTTCCCTGCAGTAGAGATGAGTCTTAACATTTCCGTTGTTAACATGATCATTACAAATCGTATATGATAAAAAATCGAAGACAATACGCCATTTTTATCGCGTATGAGTACTTCAAAAACAGAAGGATGTCGATGGTATGTCCTTCCTTCCTTCCTTTTGCCATTTCATTGTAGCTAGTAAAAATAATTCAAACGGAAGTCTCACCTGTCCTTGGATTGTTACTATGGTTTTGGCATTTATAATGGAAAACACGTAGCGACGATGTTGTGTCCTAAAATACGCATAGGTAATGCGTACATGTGTGTTACACTTCAAGTTTTACCTTGACGTTGGCTAGCCCAGTCTGACAATACCTTATGCGCACTCAAAACCATGCAGTGCGAGGTGAAGTCAACATTCGCTGTGACCGACCTCGGCAGTGAGACACGACTGCCTTTCGTAGTTGTACGTTAAGTGTCAATGTCATTGTATTTGATTGGATAGAATGTCAGGCTCCAGAAATAATGAATAATTTATTTACTGTTGTTAAAAGTGGTCTTAATGTTCGATGTATCTATGTGATTTTATCTTATTCGTATATTCTATTATCCAAATTATTATTTTTTATGATTAACATAATCAAGTATGAATTTTAGCTCAATTTTGGACATTTACCTTTCAGCTGGATGAGTTCGGATGTACCGTGTGTATAATCAACGGTGGAAATACACCAGAAGACAGTACATCGACTGCAGAACAAGCACAGGTATGTCGATTTGTTCATCTCATACATTGTACATTTATTCTACTTAAGGATGTATGCTACACCTACTGCACTATGTATTTTTAACGAGAGCAGTTCCATAGTTACACACACGAAATATATCGATTTTTTAATTTGATTATGATAACTTGAGATTAAAAAACTTGAGATTTTGTATAAAATTAGGATCAACTGAACATCTTACCTAACTAAATTAGAAAACCGGTTCCTGCAGATGCCCTGTTTAAATAAAAGTGTATTCGTCTGGACTCGTAAAAAACTGTCCTGTATCACTCCTGAATTAAATAGATAACCCAAATAATGTTTTAGTATTTTTTTAAATCAAAATTTCGAACAGTCTCCCGCGTAAAAAATCATATCCTTAATTGAATATTTATTTTACTTTTATATGAAGAAAGTGGACGAAAAACAGCACAATACAAAAAGCAACTTAAACCAAAAATCACTTTATTTGAGTTACAATACAAAACATGCTCACTGATTGGTGTTTATTATTACGTACACCTTGACGACATTGTCCATGATATCAAAATCTGGGTATCTCGAATATCCGGCTAATTTAAAACAATCTTCAAGCTCACTTCGAGTTTTTTTAATATACGGATTGATTATGTTAACAAATATGTTGTCAACTTGATGCTTCATTTAAAATATATTATCTAACTCTTAAAAAATAACAACAAAACAAATTACCAAAGTGTAACCAAAATCATAAGTCGATCAAATATAGATACAACTAGGGCGCGAAACTGTTAAGAAACTACTTATAAACATGGAGATCCTTGACAGTAATTAGTGTTCATGAAGGTTAAGCGTTGTTTGCTTCATCGAATACACTTGCTATGTAAGTCAATTCTAAGTAATGTCAGGTCCCCAAAGAATTAACGGGGGTAAAGAAAACGAAACGAAAAGACACACTTACGAGAATAATTAAAACATTTATCATCATTTCAAGCAAAACCAGCATCAACATTTCAAATTAGATCATTTTTGTAACTATAAGACTTCATTAACTTGAATATCTTGAAGCCCAGGGCCCAGTTGTTCAAAAGGTGGTTAGTTTAATCATTGTTTAACGACATTTTTCAACCTTTCATTATTCCGTCAATATACAAGGTAAACTCTCACAATTTTGCATGTAAATTGACACTGCTAAATATTTGATATCTAGAAAGTTTTAACTAGTTCAATAGTTCTGTTTTGAAGATACACGCAAATGAAAATTTGCGTTAATCACTGATTAAGCTAATCACCTTTTGAACAACTGGGCCCTGTTTTATAAGTTTGTTAATTTACTAGTATACACATTGATGTGTGTGATTGTAAATCTAAATAGTATGCATATATCTATGAAACAAAATTTAACATATTTGTTCCCGTTATGAGAAATTTATATCTGTTGGAAATGTCATACATGTATTAACTGAAGTTGCGTACGGAATCACAATTCTGAGTTTAAAAACGGTTGAAAATCTGTTTAATTTGCTGAAAAATTGTCATGCTCTATTTGTATGAAAGTGCAATCATTCCACTAAAAATCGTTCATTACTGTCATGTATTGCTTGTAAACGATGCCACTGAAATGTCTTCAGTGTTATTCAAAATAACTCCTGCACTTAATGTGTATAAGGAATGATACTGACCATCTGTTTTACTGTGGTGTTGAAATAGTACGATACGCACATTACGTATACACGCATTAACCCTTTATTTATGTTCTTTTCATGGAAATAAGACAAAAGCAATGCATCATATCACATTTAATATGTAAGGACAATGTTTTCGTTTTAGAAATTGGCATGACTCCCCCGAACCACTAAGTATATGCTATATGCTACTTATTACTCAATGACATTAAACAACCCATCTGTTTCACCCTGTATGAACATTTATACCTATACTGACGTTAGTATGACGCGAAGTGACCACTTTTTACGCCTACAAGCATTTATTTCACTACGGACGTGTCAGATATACAGTATAATGACAGCGTTAACATTTTATGATGTCACACTACGGACTGAATTATCTACAATATCATTTTACTGGTCAGTACGTTCAATATAACATCTTTTCTGATGTTCGTTTAATTCTTGGTATAAGCTTTATCAAACTAGTTGACTTATTGCACAATATAATACATTTTCATAAGTTTTGGCGTCATGTATGTACCGAAGTAACATTTATCCAGTTACCTTCGTATTGTTGTAACGTACATGTCTATATTAATGTCATTTCTATATTGTTATTTTTTAAGTAAGCCGTTTGTCAATACATGCGAAAACAACTTAAACATTTTTGCTTAAGTCATGTAGTTTAGAGCCTGATTTGTTGATGATTAGTTAGAAAAAATACATTATCAATACAATTACATATGACATAAATTATATACACAGTGGTTCTTATAATTCAATTGTGGTCAACTCATTTCTATCGGGAATATTTAACGACGTAAGTTTGATAGAGTGTAACAAATATGCGGTTAGAAAAACTGAAAAAAAGGCATATACAAATAAATTCATTCGCGATAAAAGCAATTGCTGTTTTTTTCGAAAAAAATATTAGAAAAGCTCATATAAGACCGGAAAAAAGTGCTGTAGGCATACTTAATTGTTTCGAACTGACATGATTCGGTACGGTATTATATAAGCGGTTTATGTTCACTTAGACAAAAGACCGTGTAAAAAGCTTCATATTCTCTCCATAGTGTTGGCAGTGCACATAAACATGTCAATGAATTAAATTGTATCACGCTCTAGTCATGAAAATTGACAGTGTTAATTATTTAAACAATTAACGCAATATTAGTTTCACGATGCTAATGTGTATGAACCTGAGAGGTTAAAATGTGCATCATTACAATGAAACACTTTGTATATGACACCACAACAGTTACATGTAGGTAACACCAACAGAGTGAATGTTGAGAAAGCGTTTCTAACATAAGTGAAGGGAAAACAGAATAAATGCTAAGACTTGTTATTGAACAAAAGTGGGAAAATAGATTGAATGCTAAGATTGCTATTGAACAATAGTGGGAAAACAGATTGAATGCTAAGAACTGTTAATGAACAATAATGGGAAAACAGATTGAATGCTAAGAATTGTTTTTGATCCATAGTGGGAAAACAGATTATATGCTAAGATTGTTATTGAACAATAGTGGGAAAACATATTGAATGCAAAGATTATTAGTGAACAATAGTGGGAAAACAGATTGAATGCAAAGATTGTTATTGAACAATAGTGGGAAAACATATTGAATGCTAAGATTGTTTTTGAACAAAAGTGAGAAAACAGATTGAATAGAAAGAACTGTTTTTGATCCATAGTTGGAAAACAGATTGAATGCAAAGATTGTTATTAAACAATAGTGAGAAAACAGATTGAATGCAAGGAGTGTTATTGAACAAAAGTGGAAAAACAGATTGAATGCTAAGATTGCTATTGAACAATAGTGGGAAAACAAATTGAATGCAAAGATTATTATTGAACAATAGTGAGAAAACAGATTGAATGCTA
>JAULCA010437930.1:0-10900 GCA_032360845.1 Crassadoma gigantea | reverse complement strand
AGCGACTGGCACTCGAGATCTTAGTAAGTTAAATACTAACCAGGCACTAGGATTTGACCATTTATACACGATATTAACTAATACGTCAACATTTAAATTGTCCTCCCCTTTTGGTCATTATTTGACAAATGGAATTTCAAGGCTAATATATACTCAGCCATCTTGGCATTCATTGCAGGAAATCAAGCTCTTTTACTGAGGTAAGGACATGCTTTTGTGCAGAATGGACAGCCATACACATACGTATTTCCATAAACATATGAAAAACATTTTAACGTGAATGCTGAGAGGTAAAGAAAGAATGTAAATGACCGTGTACAATAACCACGCATGGGTTGTGCTAGAAATACTACTTTAAAACCCATACTTAAAATTGGAATGTATATGCCCACACCTTTGGCAGAAGAATTGTAATGAATCTAAAAATCATTTATGGCAAAAGTAATGTAAGCAAGCTTCATCGCTAGATATGGTACCACTTGTCATATGTTTGTGGAAATTTCCAGATATATACATATGTGCATGTCTGCACTTTACAATTAGTTGTAATAACTAAATATAGAGGTGAATAAAAACCTGGCTTCAAACCTTTAAAAAAGATATATTAACAAAAAATGTAGGTTTAAGTACAGTCCAGCCGCCTTCGCGCGTAACAAAACAATATATGGATAGGTGATCGACTGGATTTCCATCGAAAATGGAAAACCTCACCCTCAAACACTGACTGGATATACAAATGAATAAACTCGAGGAATGTTTGTCAACTAGACTCGACAGTGTAGTGTGTCATAATACTACATCTGTATCTAGTATAACTGTTCGTGATAGAATAATTGTCATGGTGATTGTTAATGTAACTTGTATGGTTATAATACTCTTCCTAAGTTTTAATGGAACGTATGTCCACAGTCTTCATTAGAGGAGCATTGATCAAATAACGCAGCCAGCAGACAGCAGGCGTACGGTCGGCAATTATACTAGACTGCCAGGTTTA
Organism: Crassadoma gigantea; assembly: GCA_032360845.1. Taxonomy (NCBI): domain Eukaryota; kingdom Metazoa; phylum Mollusca; class Bivalvia; order Pectinida; family Pectinidae; genus Crassadoma; species Crassadoma gigantea. Next base: position 9,906 of record JAULCA010437930.1, on the reverse strand, counting down.
AAAAAACTTCATCATATTGTCGATACTTGTGTGTGTCACATATGTGTTTTTAGCGACGTGTGACTGCGCCCGTCATGGTTTTCCCAGTCATGTGATAACGCGTTAAACGACACTCAGGAAGTCGATCTTGCATAATGTGAATGGTGTTTTTTTAGCAATGCACAGACATTTGATTGACTCTGTAATAATTGGAAGGGGTTGTTATATATGTCAACGACCAGAATGCTATGAAGCAACGAGGTAAGTTGTTAAAAATACGAAACCTGAAAAATTAGTCTGCTTTTTGTACCTAATGTTTATCTGTAGCACTATCTCGTATAAGAATGTAGCAAAATTAAATAACACACACATAACAGAAATAAGAAAATTGCATTTATTCTTTATCAGTTTAATAGAATTTGGGACCTACAATCTCTGGATACTCATACCAAAGATGGTTTATCGTTAACCGTTAAAGTCGTCTCTCAGCTTCAACAAAATGTGTCACTTACAACATGTGCAATCGTGACGTGTTCCGAATGTGGCGAAACGGGTGCAGAGTTACGTGTACAAACTAACTGTAATGTTACGCTTTGGTAGACATATTCACTGCTGACTGCTGTTTGGGTATGTCTTTCCAGCAGTATAAAGGACGCCCAACGATTCAACAATAAGGCAACGAATATTTCCCACAATAATCCATGACATTTAAGAATTGCTTGAGGTTTGGGGCAGGGGAGATGGGTTGATCTGTTACGTTGAAACATCAACGATTGGATGCATGGTTATTTTGGGTTCTCGTCTTTCAGGATTTCCTCTCTGCTATGAGTCAATGGATACGTATACCTACCTAGTGTAGTTTGACCCGTATGTGTCGCCTAGGTTAAACTTGTCATAGTAAACAACGATCAATATATGTCTATCTTATAGAACACAACTGCGTAAATAATCGTTTGTGAATATGTAAAGATAAAAATATATATCACCAGAAAGGAAAAAGAGAGTAAAAGTAATTATCATATACTTACTCTAAACACAGGTTATTTGTTTGCATCTATAGCATTCAATGTCCTTATGTACTCTCCCCTTTATCGCATTACTAGACAACACTTTATCTTATTCCTTTATCATAACACTTCCGTACACTCTAAAGTAAACAAATGATAAACATATTATAAATTAGTCACTTTTCATATTATAATCCGTACCAATTTTCAACAATCTTGCAATAAGAATATACGAGGTATGCTATAGAAACGGCTACGTGATAATTCGTACGCGGAATACTACTGTAAATAATTGTGGATAACTTCGAGTTGTCCTATGCGTCTGTTAAATCGATAACGGTATGTACTTTAACATCGTATTTCCTGTTATTGAGTACAAGGAGGTGTCGGCATAGATAAGCCGAAATGTAATGCATTCCTCATTACAGCTTAGAGCTGCTCATTCACACATATAAAGAAGAAACCAGATTGTTGAAAACAAATTAGTCTGTTATGTATACTACTATTTGTAATATGTATACATTTCTCGTTGGTGATATTTGAAAATTTGTAGACTATAGTCGATAAAACCCTAGACACGATTTCATCAGTCAGATTTTTGCACACTACATTACAGTGTTAACGCCCAATCCGACTACTTACGCCGGAACATGAAATGTATCTCAAAATCACTCTACGGGGCCGAACTTTAAAAAGAATAAAACGCAACAAAGTAGATTTTATCAACGTTTACCTTTTTCTTTAATAGTAATTTAGAATATCTCATGCTAGTTCATTATGTCGGGGTTTTTCCCAAGTGACGTACACATTGCATATCATATGTTAACTTTCTTTATATGCTGGTTACCCTAACGCAATTATTTGTTGTATCTTAGATAGTTACATTGTTTGACGTCACATGAATCATTGTGAAGTAAACCAAACTGCAGGACACGTTCAACCTTGTAGATAGTCCCTGTTTTGACTCTTCTTTTATTTGGGATTTGTGACCTGATTTTTTATTTTGTTTTAGCGTTTTTCTTGATTTTGTGCTCTCTCTTTTGTAAAAAGAAGGGCTATGCAAAAGTTTCGATGCAATCATTTAACATATTTCAGTACACTATACCTTCATATTCTTAACAACTTGTGCTAGGATGTGTCATGTATACACACGACCGAAACACTCTGTGTAGGGATAACAATGCAGCGACGATATACAATATCCGTAATTAAACACCAGCAATTCAAACCCGCCATACGCAACCTGTCTCTTTCAGTATAGTTAACCTGTTGTAACGTGACACAATAATGCAGAATAAGTTAGGGTATCGTTTATATTGTGTTGTAAGCAGAGATTAGGAAAATGACTTTCGTCACCTTCCGAAGCATGGCATGCATATTCCTGATTGACGATGCCTGAAAGAATAAGTTATCTTTGGGTGATTGCGTATTACATAATTGAGATTTGTAGACAATATTTGAACCGTTTTGTCAAAAAAACTTTTATATAAAATTTATTTAGATTATAATTATAATCAACACGTAAACTTTTGAACGAGGCTGCAATGCAATAACATTTAATTGCGATTTGAGCCAAGTTTTTCAGAAAATAATGAATTAAATATACAAACTTCCTATTACATCCTTATGTTATCACTTTAATAAAAATATTGAATTTTTTTTTTATTTTACTTTAAGGTTTTCATGAACACAGATTCGGAAAAGGCTGCCAAGCTGTAGGTCATTAGCATATCAACAATGAACGAAGAAGAGAAATGCGCTTTCTTCAATTGTTTCATACATCTTCAGCGTCACAGAAGACAACTTCGTGATTTTATCTCACTTTTGTCCTTGAATGATGTGATTACTAATAATGATGGCATAAGTATTCGAAAATCTATAAGAACACATTCAGACATAAATCTTGAGATTATCAAAGATATACCTAATCACTGCAGCAAGGACAAACTTCTCAGATGTCTGAAGATGAATCATAAACTATATAAAAGGTTCAAGAATAAACTTTGCATGGCAACATCTCCTGTACTTACTCCACAAAGTATAAACCCAAATGGCGCAAACGAAACATACATGAATAATTTTTATGAGGTGTTGAAAGCCAAAGCATTGAAGAGTGGAGAATTAGAGTGGACTACAGATTTTAAACGATGGGCCGATCAACTTTCATGGACACTCCAACACTTACCCTGTGGTACTGACAAACGCAATGTAGCAGACTGCTATTTTGTGTTACTGGATTTACAAGCGGTAATCGAGAAACAGCACAAAGCTGATAAAACCCAGCTTTGGAAACGTCCGGTGTTTCAGGCAATGGAATCCATTCTTTGCGAAACATCAAATCCTTCCATGTCAAGGCTCATATTTCAATCTCGAAAAGGGACTGCATGTGCACAGTCTAGCGAATATGAAGAAGCATTGAAATACGCTTCCCTTGTGTTGTGTGACGTTGCTATGTTTTCGAGTGGGAAACGGATAGGAGGCTGCATATTCGCAGTCGTAAATATGTACTTACAATACTACAGTTACCTCTGTAAAGCTTATAGGCTTGCGGAGGCAAATGAGTGCAAAAAGCAGATCCTGCACTGGATTGACGTTGGATATCGTCAGTTCGCAGACGAGGCTAGTGATGTGAAAAAGACTTGGAGAAGAGTATATCTGGACAAGAAGACCTACTGTCACCTTGGGATCGATATCTTGTCTAGGGACATCCAGGGTGCAACAATATCAGACGACGATATGAGAAAAGCAGAAAAATGTCTTCAAGAAATGGAGGCACTAAAAGATGGAACGGAGAGGTTGAGGTTATTGCATTTTTTTATTGCGCAAGGAAAACTGAATTTGTGCAAAGGATATACAAACGCTGCGAATGGTTTTTATGAAGAGGCGTCGCATCTCGCACATGAAGGGAAATTCCATTCCGAGGTTGAAGTTTTGAAAGTACATTTTCCACCAACATCAACACAACCACCACCACCACCACCATCTTATGGCAAGACCGCGGAGGAAAATGAAGAACGTAGTCCATCACATATTTCTCCACCTTATGGCAAGACCGCGGAGGAAAATGAAGAACTTAGTCCACCACCTGAAGACAACGAGGAAGACTCAGTCAAAAGTATTATTGAACAGGTCCAGCGAAAACTTGATATCAAATGACCATTGTCAGGTTAAGCTACATATATGATATATGTACAAGTAGTATTGTCAGGAGTTGCTGATGACGATTGGCGAATTGATCTATCTAAAATTACTTCTTTATGTTGATCTTACAAAGAAATTGAGTTGAGTAATACAGTTGAGAACTCACGTTTCTTTTCACCCATGAATCGCAACAGAGATAATGAATACATGGATTTTAGATTTTTGTCCAAATGAACATCTTCTTATACATGTAAATATCATTTTACATAATTTTTCAAAGAAATTCAAATTTCATTATACAAAAAGTTATATACTTAAAAAGTGATATTGACTGAGGCAAAGCTGAGTTAGATATCATTTTTACAGCATATAAGAAAGATACTTATCACCTTTCCATGGTGCAGAATAAACATTTGACCCGAGGGGTCGATATTTTACAACGTATTTAATGCACGAGGCCAATGGCTGAGTGAAATGTAATATGTACAAAGTCAACTACAATCACCGAGGGTTTAACAACTTGAGGGCAGCAAGTAACCTTTATAACAAATACATGAATGTGAATAATATGAACAACACAATGTTTAACTTCATTGACTTTTTTGCAATATTCATCGGCGGTAGTTCAATATCAACTTTCATCGAAAATCATCATAGAATTTTTGACATATTACAGTAGTGCAAAGAAAATCCCTGCCATTTAAAGAGCTAGACGACGGTTACATAATGTGAACGAACAACGTAGTCAATGGCAGTTGAACGCTTGAATCAACTTCTTTTGGGAATATTGTAACGTGACGGTTACTTCACCTTGCATAGACAGGCTCTCAGCATAACAAATAATGTATTGCAATATCACATGACCATTTACTTGTGCAATTTAACATTATTCAGAACAATGACTCTATATAGTTAAATAACAACTAGCGGAAAACGTTTGACTTAAAAACACATAGAACAAAGCAGTGTATTATGTCATAAATATATAAGGAAAGAGGTTTTTTTGGCTCATCGAAGGGCCAAGTGAGCTTATGCCATGGCGCAACGTCAGTCGTCCTTTAAAATGCTACTAGTCCTTATAACGGCTCAGAGGATTTTGACCGAATTTGGTCTGAAACATCGTTGGCCAAAGAATTTTCAGGTTTGTATGAACAGAGGGTATGGTCCCCCTGGGGCAGAGAGGCGGGGCCAAATAGGAGAAAAATAGGTAAATCTTTAAAAATCTTCTTCTCAACAAACAGAAGGATTTTGACCATTTTTTCTAGAGCATCTTTGGACAAAGGGAGCCTCACGTTTGTATAAATGGGGAGTGTGGCCCCACTAGGTGGAATAGAGGAGTTTCATTCTCCTACTATAAAGTAAAGGATTTAAACCAAATGTAGTCTGGAGCATGCTTTGGGACAAAAGAATCAATTTTATATTAACTGAGGTGTTAGGGCCCCCTTCTTTGTGGCAGACGGATGAGGCCCATTAGGGAAATGGAGGACAGAGGAAAACATTAAAAATCCTTCTCCTTCTGTACTCATCAAAGGATTTTAACCAAACTTGTTTAAGAGCATCTTTGGGCAAAGTGAATTTTATATCTATAAATGGAGGATGTGCCCCAGGGACAGAGGAGTCGGGCTAAATAAAGGAAATAGAGAAAAATATGTCCCAATCTTTACAAATGAAGGTATTTAAACTAAACGTGGTCTGAAAAGTGCTTATGAAAAAAAAACTTTTTAAATTTGTTTAACGTACTTTTAACTGCTAAGAACGTGGTGTACGCGTGTGTGTGTAGGAGAGGCAGGCTTGTCCATGTTGGTGTAACAGGCGAGTTAACAACTACATAACGAGTGATATTTAATTTGTTTTTGTACATATTTTGCTTCCTTTTCTCTATTTAAATATGGATATAAATATTTTGATGCATGCAAGTATCATGTAATTGATATCAAACATAATGGATTTAAAAACGAATTCCATGTATGACAATAAATCGTTTAAATGATTATGTAGGTTAATGACACGTATTTGTCATTTTGTAAGGGTACCCTGTTACTCTTTCTTGGCTTGTTTTAATAGTAATAATAATATACAACATTTATGTAGCGCCCTATATAATTTGTTAAATTATTCGAAAGCACTTTACAACATATTTTCATAACAGTAATAGTTATAATTGTTAAACAAAAACAAAGGCTTACATGATTTATTGATGAAACAGTCACAGTCAAACAGATTATCAATCCACGTCAAATTCCTTGTTCTGATGATAAATAACTAAATTTTGACATTGCAAAAACACATTCGGAGGAAATTTAAAGCGACTTTATCCCAAAAATTGCTTTCCAATTTCCAGATTTGCTTGTGACAGTGTCACATTGATATTTAAGCGAGTAGCGAGAAATAAACTTTGCTACGGCATTTACGTGTGTACCCAACATGAATGGTTAAAATCTAGTCTAACGTTATTCATGGAGCTATATTTTGTCCATAGGTATTGATATCGATTAGATACATTGCATTGATTGCTTACTTAAATACATTTGCGTATCTTGTAAAATAAAAGGAATTAATGTCAAGACCGAGCGCTGACACCCACACCTTTGGAGGTCTGTTGTCTTTTTCGAAAAGTATAAGTATTAACTTTTGATTGCCATTATTGACAAAATGTGAAGAAATAAATAAACAAGATGGTACATTACTTGAATAAATCTCTCATGTTTTTATGAGCCCGAATTTGAGCTTATGCCGTGGTGCGGCGTCCGACCGTCAACTTTTCCTTTTGAATGAGTTTTTCTCAATTACCAACAGGACAAATGTCATTATATTTTGCTGGTTGGTTGCTGGGATGAAGCACAACAAAGTTTTTTTTTCGGTAAAAAAGTAATTTAAATGGCAATTGAGCAAAATTTGCACTTATTTTCAATGTGATTAGAGAGGATGACACAATTTGCACCCATTTTCGTTATGATGAGAAAATATGACACAATTTGCAATATATTTTCAATATGATTAGAAAGAATGACAAAATTTGTACTCATTTTCATTTAAAGGAGCGACAAGAGTTGCACTTATTTTCAATATGATTAGAAATATTGGCAAAATTGTCTTTTTTTAAATGTTTTTTTTAATTCCTCAGCAGCAGTTTTCCATGTGTATATATACATAAATCTGATTGAGGTATGCATATGTACACATATTGTAAACATAGTAGAGGTTGTCAGGGTTGAGGGGCCCTGGGTTCAATAAATTGTCCTCAGGTAGTAGGTCATTCTTTCGCCATACACAGACAGATATATAAATAGACCTGTCCGCTTTCGTTCGACACTCACAGTTCTCTACGATGTATTAGACAAAAAGGTACATGCACTATTGTGCAAGAAAATGAGACACATACAATATAAAAACAAGTTGATACATTTACCTAGCTATATGCAAAATTTAATGTCGATCGTAACAAAAGAAAATACCGAAAAACGTTGATAAATCTGTTAATTTGGGAGGAACGAGTGTCCAAGAAGAGTCTCGCGCGCCCAGGAATTCGTTAATCGATTTTATGACTTTTTACTTCTGATTTATTTAAAGTATGTATTTATCTAGGTGTGTGCAAAATTCCAAGTCGATCGTAACAGAAGAAATTATCGAAATATGTTGATAAATATTAGTTTTACGAGGGAGGGATGAGTGTCCTGGGAGAAATTAGTGTCCAGGGGGGTTTTCATGCGGCCAGGAATTCGTTATTCGATTTATTTCACTCTTTTCTTCTGATTCAATATTTATATATTCGTTTCTAGCAGTGTGAAACAATCTAGTTATTCGCACAGACTTTTACAAAAATTATGTAGAACTAATGCTATACCAGGTTCTATTACATTGACGCAGTTCTACATAAGGGCACATTTAAATTATTCATTTATATATATTACATTGTTAATAGATAATTGTCACAAAAGAAGTTTCAATTTGTATTTACATTACATGTTATGAATATTCCTTATCAATAGTATTTTTCATTAATATTATTTCTTATCTCGAATTAATTAATGTATTTTGATAATTATATACATGTTTTTTTTATTTAATAAGTTTACTTTTCATCATTAAATTGAAAAACATTTAATACAGGGATTGTATATTCTTTAACAAATTACCTTGAACTTCATGTTTAATGACTAATAACTTCTCTCTATCAATAAGATCAAAAGCCTTTTCGTAGTCACCAAAGCAACAATACAACCTTTTCTTTTTACTTGAGATCTATAAATTAATGACTGAAGTACGAATATAGCTTCTAAAGTTGAGTTACCAGCTTTTAAACCAAACTGGGTATCAGTGATAATTGAATATACTTTGTCCCACTGTATAAGTCTTCTGTTTAAAACTGCATCATTAATATCACCTTTTTTGTGTACTGGGACAATGTATAGCCACGTGTCCACCCTTCCGGAAAGATTCCTGATTCAAATATATGTCTGAAAAGCTTCGTTATACAAGAAGTAAAAACGTCTTCACAATCAACGAATATTTCATTTAAAATGAAATCTTCACTACAGCTTTTACCTCTTTTCAAATTTGGAATCGGGATATGTACCTCATCTTCTGTAAATGGTTAATTCTTCAAATATTGTTAAATCTAGGTCGTCATAAAAGTCGTGAGTAGTAGCATCAGTAAATGGTTAATTCTTCAAATATTGTTAAATCTACGTTGTCATAAAAGTCGTGAGTAGTAGCATCAATATCACCAGTGTTACTACTATAATACTTTTGAAATGTTCTGAAAATTCATTTATATTAATTTGGGGTTTGGATACACTATTTTTACGCTTTGAAAAATATTCTAAAACTTTGGATTATTCTTTCCAAAAAACTCAACCATATCATCTTATTGTCGTTTATATTGTCGTTTGAGTCTATATTCCAACTTTTTGTAAGCCTGTTTTTTACTTATAAGAACAGCATGATTCTCACAGGACTCAGAAACATTAAAATTATATAATGCATTTTTATACTTATTATATCTCGTTTTACATTCTTCAGGAAACCACGGTTTGTCCTATTTATTTTAAGCAATTTTAATGTCACAGTTAGGTAAAACTATGTCATGTATATGTATCACTTATATCAATATATTGACCTGTACATTACAGCACGAAATTACATAGCAAACTAATTCTGTAATAACAGGTAGACTAACCTGTATAAACTACTCACACAATCCTTTGATTTAACAGGTGTGCTGGGCATGGTGACAAGAAACCCCAGTCCACAATCATAATTAGATGATTACTGCTGATAACTACCTGTACACAATAGGTAGCCTTTACCTGTATGTATTAGATGTACTGGACATGGTGACAGGAAACCCCAGTCCACAATCATAATTGGATGATTACTGATGATAACTACCTGTACACATGTACTGGACCTGAGATTTTTTCAGAGATTTTTATTATCACTCAGGCACACAATTGTGTACAACAAGAGGTCATTATAGAGAACAATATTACAATGATATAATTGACTGTTATAATAGTTATAATAGACAGTATAACGCACTGTTCATAAATGACACTCATCATAGTAATACAATCGGATGCATAATTCATTATTTTAGTTGTATCAAATCGATTATTTATTTATTTTATTTATTTAGTGTCTATTTAGAAAAAGATATATGTAGATGTGTCCAAGTTTTACCACGGCAGTACCGGAGTCATATAAAATTTTCATCCCCCATAAAATACTCATACGGATGAATATACTCATCCCCCTATAAAATATTCATCTCCCCCCT
>JAULCA010437908.1:0-10903 GCA_032360845.1 Crassadoma gigantea | reverse complement strand
ATTGTGATATACTGTGAAGATTTGCCAAAGCTTTATATACATTTTGAATGTTATGTAAAATTGAACTCGTGATACTCTACGTCCATAAATCACGTGTTCAATACGCACAACACGTGTACGAAACGCATGTCAAATACCGAATTTTAAAATCTGGTCTGATGATGGTATGTCAATAAACAAAATTTCATTATCCAGCTTTTTTTGTTTTCAAACTTACACTAAATGTACACCTGTTTGAATGTCGTTTTTACTTTTATTGTCATTTGGTCATGCATGTGTTTATACTACCATTCTGTTAATTGGTTGAACACATTCCATCAGAATAAAAAAAGTGATGAAATAGAAACTGGCTTCTTATATAACGCAAAATCACAACCACTAGATTCGGATAAAAAAAAAAAAATTCCCCCAAAAATTGGACTTATTTCTGTCAAATATCTTGCGTCAATTATTATGGAAACATTTGGACACATGGAAAGGAACGTGACTGTTACATTGAGATTGAGGAGATAAGGTCAGTGTCACACGTGCGTGTGACAACAGGCGATAGGTGTTATATAAAGGTAAATCAAGGTGTCCATTCCTTGTTGAACCCTACCTTAAATTAAAATGGCAATAGAAGGTTTCCATGCAAATGAATTTCTAGATTACAAAAAGCCGTATGAACTTGTAAGTTGTAGAGTAACGTTATAAAGAGTTTCATAAGCAGCTTTTTACTCATTTGGCTGTATTTCTACGAATGTTTCGAAACCGTTTTGATACAAATTTTATTATTTCGATCTTTAAAACCAATTAAATGAACATAATGACCAGTTTATGTCTTCGTTTGCGTCGACTTTATAATCTTTAAACGGGTGCTTCTTCTTACTTCGTATTTCAAGTGATAATCTTGCATCACAAGGGGACCCTGCTGATAGATTATCAGTCACAGAGGTTAGTCTTAACCTTATACAGTAACTTAAATCTGTTCTGGCACAGTGAACATGTACTAGTTATAGTTATACACACATAGGGAGATATTAGCCAAGTGGCATAGAATTAGTACAGATGTAGTTTACGTTGATAAGGCAGCGCGTGGGAATTCCTAAAAATTGTATTGATTAATGTATATGCTAAGATTGCATAAATAAAGAGTAACTTATTCTAGCTAGATAGGGCGCTTAATCACATGTTGTGTATTACTATCAGTATTATTTGTAAATTAGTAGTAAAGGTTAAACATGATGTAAAGAATTTTGCAAGCAACTCTTCCACTTCTGCTGTGCATTGTATGTCTTGATATGTTTCGTACTTTTTGGACATGGATATTTAATCTTTTGACATTTAATACCACTTATGAGACATAAATTAACAAAATGGCCATATAGTACAGAAATGTTTACTTTGTTTGGTTGTCTACATCGACGTGCTAAACGTTTTTTTAAATACGTGCTCCCTTACCTTGTGTTTTCTGGAGATTATTTCAGATACAAAAATCGTGAACCTTGTAGCAACACTAGACAGTGAGTTATGGGAAATATAATTGTTGGAGGATATGACATATTCAAAACAACCATCTTTTTGGATAATGATCCAAGTGAATGTGAATACGTCACCATACATTTGGATAATATGTTAATATTTTATTAAGCATGATCTAAGTGATCTAAGTGATTGAAATACATCACCATTAATCGTCAAAGGTTGGAGATAACTCATAGCGTAATGTGTGTTGTTGTTGTTGTTGTTTTTTAATAATCAAATATCATTGAAATCACAGAACAAGTATATCAGATTCCCTTAAATGGCGCAGTCTCAACAAGTTTGCATTTGACATGCATTTTACGACTCGGAACTACTGCAAGGCTTTGCGTCTTAATATAGCTTACACAACAATGAAAAAGCTATCTAACACTAGAAATTGGACCCTGACTATCTTTTTGGCATATCAATGACATCGAGGTCACACATAATGAACACTTAATGAAAACCCCCTTAACAGGTCAACAACATCATTTTTTCTTCACTCTCTATACAAAAATGATCCTTTCTTTACCTATACAAACTTATATCATTGTTAATAAATATTATAATAATAGCATTTTATTTATATATAATAATATTGTTCATCAATCTGTACAAATAATATATATATATCATTATTCAATAGTATAATAACAGGACGTTGATTTATAAAAAAAAAAACGTTGTTCTTCTCTTATTTATGATGTTATTTTCGAAACATGCCAAGGGTTGTTTTCAAAAGTACTTATTTTATTACATTTCAGTTTTTTACATGTAAAGTGCATTCGTTCTATAAATTTTAAGAGAAAGAATCGATTCGTTATTGAATACGTATCAGATAATTGTCATCAACGGGGTATATCTCCTGTCATTTCAAAGTGTAGAACAAACAGGTGAGAATCACTCCCCTCACCCTCGAGTCTCCTGGCATGGCCCGTCACCACGCTATCGCGTTGATCTTCACCTGACCCGATAACATGTCAGTCAATAGTCGGCCCGATACGGACGTGTTTACGACCATAAAGATAAACCTAATTAGGGGCCACGTAGTCAGAAGCGTTTTTCTGTTTGCCAGTAATGTCATAGGCTTCCCATTCTTGATGTATTTCTTTTTATTTTGGTGTCCTCGATCCAAATTCTTTTTCGTGTCGATTTGAGTTTCGAAATTGTCATTGTGTGTCGTCGCTAATAACAATTTTTTTTCTTTTATATTTCTTTTATTTTGCTACTGAAAAGATGGACCTGACTATTGCGCGGTCGTTTTAAAACTTTCATCATACGAAGACACTTTCCAACACATTCCAAAACAAAACCCTTCCTTTTACGATCCATTTAACACTTTAAGATCAATCCTTGATGAAATATCTACACATGCAACACACATTTAATCTCGTCATAAGTAAATACAAAATTGAAAAGTGAAGTTAGTCAGGCTGGTTTGTTCAAACTGGTAATATTATCTTAAGTAATGTCTAACGTTTTCAAGGTTCTCGACAGATCATGCTTAAGTCAAAGCATACACATTACTTAATTATTCAGTTACGATTCGTTATAGTGCTAGCAGCTGTCTAGGAAATTGTTGGCATAATAAAGAGTATGTCATTGTACAGTATTTCATATTCTCTTATGGACGCTCTCGTGTACCATGGCACAACATCCACCCATATAGGTTTGCCTCTCGTTTGAGTCATCCTCTTATCATTCCCATCTTTGTAATCGAGTTGTTGAACTAACTGCCAGTCAACGGCTTGGCCGCGGCGATAAGGCTGTGGTTTACGACATCAGCGATACGCATAATTATGGCGAGGATTGTCCATACAAACGAAGCGATGGTTGTCAGTGGGCTATTAAGCCGGCTTGTCACAATTGTTTCTGATTTTATCCTTCTTATTTCTCCATCTATATGAGAGCACTTTCAGTGCCATTCGGATATCTCTGAATTACACGTCCTAGTTATTGTGCATCGTAAAATACCCGGATATCTGTAAATACATCCCGGTGATTGGTAAAGTACCCGGATGTTTGGGAAAAAGCAACAGCTAGTTTGAACAGGACGAATTCAGTTTCTAGAAATATTCTGATGCATGGACAATTGTATTGGTCAATTATTAAAATATACATAAACACATTTAATTATATCAAAATAAACAGAGCCATGTCAAGATTGTCGGGTAAGATTGCAAGACACACCAAAGCCACAAGGAACATATTTCAAAAGAAATGAATGTTTTAAAAGTATTACAGGAAAAAAGATGAAGTGACAATGCTTGCAATTTTGAGTAATTATGACAATATCTTAAAAATAATTATTTATAACAGTCGACCCTAAAAATTGCCGTTCTAAAAACCATGTTTATTGTTCGGGAGTTTAAGATAACTTTCTCTTTGTATTGCTGTTTCCTCACTTCCGGTCGTTGTCTTCGTGTATTGATTGTGAGCTCCCATTTTGCCCTTGTGTGATGTTACTGTGGTATCCGGTATAAATATATATTCTTAAAAAAATGATCGGAGAATCAATGGAATTCTCACGTCACAACGGAAGATACCAGCTTCAATCATCGCTGTGTGACGCCATCATAAACACGACCGTTTAAGGGTTAGAAATAACGCATTCGGCAATAGCAATTATATCTTGGATGTCTTGCGTAAGTTTTAAGCAGAAAAAAACACGTTTACAATTTTCTTTTGAATTGTCTGTCTTTAGGTAACTTTTTTCTTGCTGCGTCACGTTTTCCCCCTTTTTTGTTTTATTGAAATCATTGTAAATATATATGAAACGTGTTAAGCTCATTTGCCCCAAGGCAAGTGAGCTTATGTCATAGCGCAGCGTCCGTCGTCCGTACGTCAATTTTTCTTTTAAAACGCTTCTAGTCCTACTGGCCAAACAGGGGAAATAGAGGTAAAAAGGGTTCAGTTATTTCATCCTTATTTGGTCTGTAGCGTCCTTGGGCCAAGGGACTCAATTTTTTATAAATGATGGCTATGGCTCTCCAGGGGGCAGAGGGGCGGGACACAAAATGGGAAATAGAGATAAAACCTTTAACATCCTTCTTCTACTGTAGGGATAGGGGATTTCTTTCCAATATGGTCTGCATGATCCTTCGGCAAAAGGGACTCAATTTTGTATGAACAGTGAGTGCGACCCCTGGGGCGGAAGGGCGGGGCCAATTTGGAAAACATAGCAAATTCTTCAAAATAGTTTTCTCTTCTGTAGGAATGACAGGATTTTGTCCAAATTTGGTATGAAGCATCCTTGGGTGAAGGGGAACCAATTTGCATAGACAGTGTGTCTGACCCCCTGTGGGAAGAGAGTCTGGGCCCAATAAGAGATAAAGAGGATTAGCTTTAATGTCCTATTCTTCAGTTAGGATGAAGGTATTTTGTAGCATCCTATTTAGAAGAAAAATCAATTTTGTGTAATTGGAGGTTATAACCGGCTGAGGGCAGTGGGGCAGGGCCAAATAGGGAAAATAGAAAAATGGCTTTGAAATCCTTCCTCTTCTGTAGGAATGGAATGACAGGATTTTGTCCATATTTGGTCTTAAACATCAGTGGGTGAAGTTGACCTGATTTTGTGTCAATGATGATCGGACTCCCATGGGGCCAGAGAAGCGGGGCCAAATAGGGAAAACAAAGCAAATTCTTCAAAATCCCCCTTTTCCTGTAGAAATAAAAGGACTTTGTCCAATTGCATATAAATATATCCCCTGAATAACCATTCAACACACGCACGCTACCAGCAACATCTAGCTTTTCCAATTTCAGTTTTGCTAACATTTCCAGGTGAGTTATACAAGCCCTCTGGGCCTCTTGTTTATTTTGTTATCAAGGATCCCCATAGTACTGCTAAAATTTGTAACTTTACATTGGAAATGGGTTTTTTTCTGGTATGACTAAAGTTTTGACAAATCATTTTTGTAAAAAGCTATAATTTTGGAGACTTTCATAAATGAACGGACGCATTCAATGGATAAATCAATAGCCGTGTTCTGTGTGAAAAATATAAGAGGGTTCGGCCAGGAATCGAACCCTGAACATCAAATTGTTTCTGTACATTGTCTAACTAATTGAGGAACTTAGCCAACGGAAATGCCCCTATTTAATTGCGCTACAGTTTTTGGTACATCCAGATTAGGGGGAGGTTACTAAATATACGAAATAACACTACAATTGTGCCTGCAGTAATACATGTATAGGAATACTAAATGTTGAACAGCGTAGTTTCTATTATTTTAGGTCAAATCATTTAAATAGAATCACTTATCAAGTTTAAATTCGGCTATTATTTTCATTTTTTTTTTTCATTTCTTTTTTTTTTTAAATCTTTTATTACTTACTACATGACGACATGAAAATTTACAAAATTAAATATTTGAATCAATTGAAAATTGATCATATGAAAATATTTTCCCAAATGTCGACAATATACAGCTCCTTAGGTTAAACCACTTATGTTTATGATCCGGCAAAATCTGCCATAACCGTCACTTCTAAAAACCATAAAGTCGATTTTTTCATCTCCTACGGTGATGGTTATATTAAAGTTTATCGACATTATGTTACAATGTTCTGGACAATTTTATAACTGAACAAGTCGTAAACCATTGTTTTGTTACGATGTAGGAGTTGCATAAACTACCCAACAAGTGTGATAAAGTTCCAATGAAAAATCTGGGAAATTGTACCATTAACCTACTGCTCGTCAGGGAAGCCGTTCAACCCACCTAAGTATAATTGCTTTAGTGATTGGACTTCGCTATACGAAATACCATTCCATATTACCATCAAATCAAACAAGCATCACCTGCCGACATTGGCATTGTTACATATTGATTGCATTACATTACCTCATGTTGCAAAATCCGCCGAAAGTCTTATTGTACCCAACACAGCGTTGGCATTCTCAGTGGCTGATGCTGAGATACCGGACACGCCCTGACTCTGTTCAGAGAGGCGGCAAATTGGCCGGACGCGATATATAGTGACATGGTTAGAACGCATTGAAGGGATACCGGATACCTTACAGAGTTCCCGTACACCTCGGAAATAACTGACAAACATGTGTTTTGAAAAACCTGGCGGAAAATTGGACATTCAATTTACCTGGATAAAACTTTCTTGTTAAGGGAGGCATATTTCAACGAGACGTGTATTTGGAGGAGAGATGAGTGTGTACGTGTTTCTATGTCCCGCCTTGTCATTGCTCATCACTGAAGGTAAGCCGTCCGAAAACTTGCTATGATACAACAAGTTCTAAAATATTTCTGTTCATCAGCTCATTTCCAGTAAAACGTTTTATGGTATAAATTTACTCCAAAATATTTAAAAGGTGTTATTTATCCTAAAACAAAAATGGCTCGTTGACATGGAAAAAATACATTTGGTGAAATGAAGTAACGTGCATTTGTTAGAATATGTATGAATCCGTCTATACTTTCATTAATTTTATATATAATATAAGTAATGTAAAAGAAAACAAACAAAAACATAAGTTTCCTTCCATTCAGAATTAATGTATCAATCTGAAACTCAAAGTTGTCTTGAAGGTTCGAGTGTCGTTTTCACAATGCAAGTGTGTTGATGAAAATGATTCAGTGAACGATGATGTTTCTGCTATTTTACGCACTTGAAAAACTTATGGCAACACAATATCAAACGAGGTTTTCAGTAATTACACAAATATTTCTGTATTGGTCTTCTGCCTTTAGGACCCTCTTTTAACTGCAGACAAAGGGCTCTATATTCCTCTACATCCATGCTATTACTAACAATCTGTGATAAATTTCAGCATCCATGCCATTTCTGAGCATTCGCACTTATATTGAATGAGAAACTATACAAATATTGACCATCCATACTAATATGGATCATCATTGCATATATTAGCATATATAGCATCTGTATATTAGCCACCATGCTAATTTTGAGCATAATTGCTAATTTTTAGCATATCTTCACATATTGAGCATCCCGCTAATACACTGATATTCAGCATCATTGTTGATATTGGTCATCGTATTAATATTAGCATTGGTATATTACTAGCAACCATCAATGGTGATTCGAGTGTATGTGCAAATATTGAGCATCCATGCTAGTATTACTCATCCGTGCAAATATTATTGAGCATTTGTACTTACCCCGTGCATCAATTATGCTAAAACTTATTTTACGGGATGCCCCATTTAGCTTATCCCAAAAATCGCGAGTCGAAATCAAATTCCAGGAACTCAAAAACAGAAAATATTACGTAAAATAAAATGATTACGAATCTCCACATCTGCTTAAAGAGAATGTTCAAGAAAATAAGAATCAGTTAAATTTGCATGTAGAGTACAAAAAGAAATCCATTGTTTAATTACAGTCGATCATACGGATTAATATTGGACATTATATTTTCAATTAAAATGGAATGTCCGCAGTTCGTACGTGCATACAAGAACGTTAATAAGATTGGACTCAAGTTGTGAAATGATATGGTGTGCGTAATCGTTTTCTGTGAAAGAGGAATAGTTGTTATTTGTATCACAAAATCGCATTTTATCGTCAGCTGCAATTGGTACAATACTTGCTGGATTGCATACTGTGATATGCTCTAGTCTGAAACCCTGGGGAACATACTTTAATCTATTTGTTGAATTCAATATAATGTCGGAATTCACAGTAATTTTTATTAGAGAAGTGATAAAATCTTTACGATGAATGAGGTAGGGTGTTGGAATAATCAGGTTTATTTGTGAATACATTTGTACTAGAATTTGAAACTAAAAAGATATCATTTCAATACCGATAGTAATTATCACTGAAAAATTATATATTCCACAAACGAAAACTGTGAATGAGGCTCCTCGCATATTTACAGGAAAACTAATCCCTCGCGAAAATAAAATGTTCAATAAAGAACGAGATCCGGGCTCGTTAAAAGTTTAAGGTCAATAGATACGTTTGAGAACCAGTGGTTACCTAAATATATGCTTTACAATTGCCTTAAATTCTACAGCCTAGCAAAGCAAACTTTACAGGAATATTAATTAATGAGGTTTTTTTTCTCTAGAGATATATTTCTTTACCACCTCGAAAATCATCTTTTGAAAACAAACGAACATGTTTTTGCTTTTTGTTAGGGAAAAAATCAACTTATCAGTTATATATTAAATGTTAAGAAGATTACATGTAATTGATAAGATTAACACACTATTACAATCACTCTTCATGACAGGAAATTTTCCTGAAGATTCTGTTTTTTAATACACCATAACATCTCCACTGTCTGTAAAAGGTCGACATCAGAATATTTTCTCTCACGATTGTAACAAAGAAATAGAAAAGATATCCGGTATTGACATGCCTTGAGCTCTCCCCATTAATGTAAGATAGCGAAGATAATAAGCACGGGCGATACACGTGCATAGCTATACCCGGAAGCACATCGAGAAAGCTCAGACTTTAAAACGAAAATCTTGTTAATGTACGTATTAAATTGATTAGGAAAAAGCTAGTTTTTCTTAAAAGTACACTTGCGGCTATTAACCTGAAAATTATATTTCACATAGCTTTATTATCTCTCGGCAGGGCTATCAACATCCAATACAATCACGTGAGACATGCCAATAAGCCTGCGGAGTGCTATCATTATATCTGTTGAAAGAAACATCTATCAATTTTTCTTGAGTCTTTTTATTTTCCTGTACCATCTTATTATTTATTCATAAAAAGTATTCATAAAAGGATTAATATTATATAGTTTTGATTATGAAGTGGTAGCACTTGTCTTGTTTGATAGAAGTAAAAAGCATAACGTTTCAAGTCCTATGAAAAATAGGTACAAAAAAGTCAGGAACAACCATGTCTGGAGGTTATTGAACTTGTTCACAGCGCAAAATATGGAAATGAGTCAAATTATGAAAATATGAATATATATTTTTTTTTGAGATGATATTATATTATGTTGAAGATTTCAGAACAAAAGCTGTTGAAAACTTACACACTGCGTTTATTTTGACGAATCAAAATGCGAACATTTCCACATGCAAGATTTGTTCACTTATACATTATTGCACAACATAATAACAGGGCGTATAATGGTTCTGTTTACTATTTTATATCAATAAGTTTCTGAAATTATGAAATAAGTACGCCAGACCTTTATCTGTTCAGATACAGGTTGTATAATGACTTCTATGTCAGGGTTCATACATATCGTGTCAAAAGTGTCAAGTCAATGCATTTTCAAGGCTTTTTAAATAATAAAATGATAATATTAATAACATAAAACATTTGATATAGCGCCCTATCTAGCTAACATAAGCTACTCTAAAGCGCTTCACAGTACATAGATATACAATTAATACAATTAGCATATACATTTATCAATACAATTTAGAGGAATTCGCAGGAGCTGCCTTATCAGGCGCTAACTACTAGCCCTATGCTACCTAACTAGTATCTCCCTATGTGTGTATGCCTGTGTGTGTGCTGGAGATGTAACTTTAAAGGCCTTAACTGAATTTCCAAGGCCTGTCTTTGCGGCAAAAGGCAATCAGAAAGAGAACATGGAGACAAAAACAAATAAATACATCATTGGATACAACACAATAAAATTTATACATGGCATTAAATAGTTTTATTTAACAATGAAAATCCGTTTTTGTTTCATACAAAATTATGGAATTTTTCTCTGTTAGAAAAGTAAATATGGATTACTGAACAGTTAAATTCAAGGACTTTTCGAGGCCACTGACCAGTTTTAAGGCTTTTCAAGACTCAAAGTGAAATTCAAGGCCCTTGCTTACACTGTTAACATTATCTTCAAACCAAGAAAACGTCCCCAGTGACGTCATATGATTAAGAATTATCACAGTTTACCGTGTTAATCAATTAAAGCAGTCGTGTCTTAATTTTTATGTTTAATGTTTATGACCTATCGTTGTGTCATCAATGTATAATAACATGACGTCACTGATGTAACATGACGTCACTGATGTAACATGACGTCACTGATGTAACATGACGTCAGAGGAAAATGAAAAAAAATTAAAGCTAGAATTACCATGTCGCTTTGTAGAAATCCCTAATCTACTGAAAATGAACAATTTCAAAGGTTTCTATATCATATGGAATTGGTGATACAAGTTTTAGATGATGTTTTTTTTTTTATTTTGCAAACACATATTTAAATTGAGATCGATACTCATGCAATTGGCTCTTCAAATAATCTATGTATATTCACATTTTGAATTATACATTAATATTTACAGTCTGTGGTGAACTGATAGTAAAACCCATGTATTTCTCCCAATACCCAATTGAACTCTATCCTTCAATAGAATTCACCCTGGCACGCGCTAACTGCCGCCCGGACTGGACCGGCGCGTAGTAATTTTACACACCACCAGGAAAA
>JAULCA010437897.1:0-10903 GCA_032360845.1 Crassadoma gigantea | reverse complement strand
TCTGTAGTATCTTGGGTGGATCTGAGCCAGTAGCCTATCTCTGTAGTATCTTGGGTGGATCTGAGCCAGTAACCAATCTCTTTAGTATCTTGGGTGGATCTGAGCCAGTAGACTATCTCTGTAGTATCTTGGGTGGATCTGAGCCAGTAACCAATCTCTGTAGTATCTTGGGTGGATTTGAGCCAGTAGCCTATCCCCATAGTATCTTTAGTGGATCTGAGCCAGCTGTTATCTTGGGTTGATCTTATGCAATAACCGATCTTTGTATTACATTTAGCGGACCTTATCCAGTAACCTTTCTTGATACATTCAGGTGATAAGATGGGTTAACCTTGGCAAGCAACCCATTTATTATCATTCTTTTCATTTTGGGTGGATCTGATCAAGTAACTTATCTTGAAATAAGGGGAGCTTGCTGTTAATACGAAAAAACACGATTGAGTGGGACAGGGATCCTAAAAGGACTGTTAGGATTAATCATTCACACAAAACAGAAAATCGCGCTTAAGATAACTTATTAGACAATCACCGGATAAATAGCTTCTTAATCGTTATGTTAAGCAAATAAATGAAAAACAACTTTCGATTTTTAGACAAGTAATTCCCTCACTTTATACATATTTGAATATTGCCATACAATGTATCTGTCCTCTTAAAATACCAGTAAACAAACAATGATTCGGAACTGTTAGGGAAGTAAACTCCTGAATATATATACAAAAGATGGGATGATAAAAAAACCGTTGTTTTGTGGCTTTATTAACCTGTTAACATAAGGAACGTTTGATAGTTAGCTTTTCATTGCTGGTTGTCGTCTAAAAATCGTCTGTTAACATGTAAAAAGGTTATTGGCAGTTGAGATATGACAAATCAGTTTTCCCTGAATTACAAAACACCGGAAACTCCATATTATCTATTGACATAATGTCACGTCATGATTTCTTAAATCAACGTTAGTGAAACTTTCATTACAAACAGTTACCTAAGAAAATATTCACAAAAAAGGAAAACTCTCAATGAAAATTGTTTGATATGTTCAGTGGGGCATTCTATTACAATATTACCTCCGTTACATTTTTGCTTTCCATGCGAAACTGAAACAAACTGAAATGATACGCTATTGCTTTAGTTTTGAAGCCCAATCAAATGTAATAATCATAGCAATGTGTTGTTTACAAGGAAAAGTTCTTCCGCCATATTATCTTATTAAAGTCAAGTCATGTACGTCCGGCATGAGGCACGCAGAGTGGTAGTAACTGTAGCCAAACCCTTATCAGTCCCAACACTTGAAATTCTTATCCACGTATGTCAAACGATTTCACAAACACCCGAAACTTACATGAAACATAAAAACATTCGATTAGAACACACATGAACATGAATTGTGTTTTGAGCTCATCATTTTCTATATGAAAGACATAGGTGAAAAAAAAACTTCCTGTTTTTTTTTTAGCATTACAGTTAATAAAATGATGACCCTTAAGTGTATTCCTGACGTATTCATGAAGTGACTATTGATGAAAATAACTGTAAGGAAATGCTTCAAATATCTAATGGCATTTTTTTCTATTGGAAATATGCAAACTGAAGTTAACAAGGCAGGACACAAATCACTCGAGACAGTGCACTTAACCCTGTTTTGTACAATACACTGGTGTAAACATACGTACATTGTCAGTTTATATTTTTAGCTAATATCGCTGTTAAAGTAAACTTCTCCCTATGGGGCCTCATACCTCTGCCCCTTTTATTGATTTAAATATCAGATTGCCCTTTCAGGCGCCGACCCTCTGCACCAAGGGAGCAACACCAACAGTTAAAGGGTGTTCTAGGCCAAATTTGGTCAAAATCCATAAAACTGTTTAGGAAAAGTAGCGTTTTAAAGGAAAAATTGACGGACTTATAATGAGCATTGATTTTTTAACAAAACTTCTCGTCCCTAATCTCTGGAAAAGGTAAAATGTATGAACAAAAGTTTTTCCATGGATGCTGATATAAATTACATCCTTTTGTCCGAAACAGAAGCCGTAGACCTAAGCTGAAAACGTCGTTTTACATTGTAAACAAATATCTTTTCCTCCGATTTCAATGTGTATTCTGATGTGAAATCTAAAAATAAATTATTTAGGGACAAAAATGTTGCATAATCATATGAAACAATTAAGATTTAAAAGCATTTTTGTGTTGAGATGCGATTTAGGTTCTCAGTTATCATTATCTTGAAAAGTAATTTTGATATAAATCTTTTACTTCAGCATTATCGTTTATTCATACCATTTTACTGGATCCAGGAATATAATAAAACATCACTATATATTTAATATCGGACGTATATCATATGACCCCGAGTACCGACCGAGGCGAGAACAGAGTAGCTTGCTATACGTCGTGGCCGTACTGTATATATCACAACAATGTTAATCAAACTAACCAGTCACTTACCCCTGCCTTTCGCATAAACTACTGCGAATAGAATTGCAAATTAAACTCTCTTCGATACATGCCCATTCACATTACAAAATAAGTGCATCTGTTTTCCAATTTAAACAAAGAAACTAGCGAGGTCAATATGTAAAATATTAATTTATAACATAAACAGGATTTCTGTCGATTCCTTTTCAGTTTTATTTAAGGACATTCCAATATGGCTATCTCACAAAACTGTATATCGAATTCAATTATGCATTCCGTTAGCATTAAATAATGACTGTCACAAAATAATTCTCCTCCAATATTCTCAAACATAATTTACATGCACACTAAATTTCAGAAAAAAGCATTCAATAACTGATGAAAGAACTCACTTTTTATGTGTCTATTTTCCAAGCCAAAATTAAGTCACAATTCAGGAAAAACACCCATTTAAACTTGTAAATATCATAAGGTTGGATGTCCATGGAGATGTATTTTTCGAGACAATTGTAAGAAAATTTGTCAACTCTCCATAATAATGGCGTATATTTCCCTTTAATAAATCACAAATGAGTAGAAAGCGACCAAGGCTGACTGAGGTTGGAAAAAAAACATGCAAAGTAAGTGAGATTTTACCTGTACACCATTCACTACAGGTTTTCGCTCAGGTAATATGGATTGACCTGTATCAAAAGGCTTGTTAGCTTGATGAAATATTGTAAAGTAACAAATCAAAATACATGTCGTCATTATCGAGCTTTGATGCCCTTTTTTCGACAAATACATCCCCATGGACATCCAACCTAATGATATTTACAAGTTTAAATGGGTGTTTTTTTCTGAATTGTGACTTTAATTTGGCTCGACAAATGGACACATAAAACGTGAGTATTTTCATCAGTTATTGAATGTTTTGTCTTGAAATTAATGTGCATGTACCTCAATTATGTTTGAGAATATTGGCAAATTATTATTTTGTGACAGGGCTTGTTAAATACTGACGGGATGTATTATTAATTTGATGTAGTTTGATGTGGCAGCCATATTGGAATGTCCTTAACTTTGTATCGGCTATCCGGAAGAATACACTGTACTCTGTTAGAGAAATTATCTTCCCCATTGAATACTTCCCACCTGCAATAATACTTCCGTAACGTAATGTAGTTTAATAGAGGGTGATATATTAGGATTATTTCTTTATTCATCTGAAAAGGTTCTGCCTTCACTATAAAATGGAGGTAAAAATATGTGATATTTTGATGTTTTTAGCTAACCTTGACCTAGCTTTCTTTAACATAAATGAAATGTACTTTAACCCAATACAGTTGAAGTGATGCGATATTTAGAATGGGAAATACATACGGTGAATCATAACAATAATAAGCGTTATCAACAAGATATCATGTGACACGTCGTTACACATGGAGTATTAAATAACAAACGTGATGTCCGTTGGAGTGTATTGAGTAAATAAAAATCCCCTTTTTAACTTTCGGTTTCACACAAATACATTGGAATTTCCAGTATTCAGATTTCAAAATACATGAAAATACATGTTTGTGATCAACTGAACAACGGTATAGTTCAAGACAAGTTGGTAATACAGTCATCAAAAAGATTCGTCTAAATTTATTTAAATAAATAAAAAAAAACAATATTATAGCAATAATATTAATGGGACAATTACGTGAAGTAAGTTTTTTTAATAACCTAACAACAATATTCCACATCAAAATATCGTTTAATACTCCATATAAATAGTTGATGTCTAGAAATTGAAAAGAGACAATGCTTTCTTGTCGTTTTTATCAGTAATGAATTATTCCTTAACTGTACAACCGGATACTCTAGTGGCCGCTGTCGGTAAACCTCTAGCTAAAAAGATGTCTTTCCAGACGAGGAGTCGAACCCATTTCTATTTATTCAAATCTAACGGTGAACAAAATTATCTCATTGAATTTACATTATTATGATACCTATAATTCAAGCGTGCGATATTTTATGTAAATTGAAAGCGAGAAAAATGTGTTACAGGTGAAATCTGATTCAGAACTGACAATGTCATCTGAAAGGCCCAGATATTGCTATTTTTATCACTGGCTTTCCAAAAAGATATAAAAGATAAATATTGGTGGCCATCGTTACGTATCGTTCCTTAACATTAACTAGAATATAACGTTAAGTTAAAATAACAACACATGGTTAAATTACATGGACACGTGTCCAAGTGACCGTTTCCACTCTCATGCAGAAGAATGGGTTCTGTGCTCAAACCAGATTTCTTTTATGTCTAGCGTTGAAAGTTATATGCGGCAAACAACATGTAAACAAAATACTCCACATCATTCACAACTAATGTTTAGATAAATTATCACAGTAACTAGGAAACAACATTGAAATATAACCAGAAGAACTGAAGGGATACTACCAAGGAACATCATACATTTTTTGTTTGGGTTTAACGGCCCATCGACGGCTGTGGTCATTTAGGACCATGGTGATTTATTTATTTATTTTATCGTTTTAATCAAACATGTCAGTAGCGAAGATAAAATCAGATAAAAATGTATATTTTTAAAACCATTTCCATTGTTTGTGTAGATAATTAAAACTAAAGGGAGTTAAAATGATAAAAGAGATAACAAATAGATAATAGGTGATGTATTTAACGTCAAAGAGGGTACATCATGCAGGTTCTGAAAGCAGAAACTAAACATGTACACTGTAGGGTTAAAACTACGTACCAGTCATTGTTTATCTTGCAAGTAATGTACATGTATGTCAGTGCTACCCTAAGTCTGAGATTTAAAGCTTATACATTATAAAACCCTAGATATGTAATATATTGGTCAAAGTATATATTAGAAAGTATTACATTCGATGATCATAGGACATGTACCACATCTTGGTGTCTAACGATTGGATACTTCTGATGTAACACAATAATTATCAAACTCAGATCATGTAAACAACGTTTCACGTTCTTAGGTTGGCGTCTGCAATGTAAAATAGCATACTTTTATTTTCAAGAATGGTTTGAAATTTACTGTGAAGGTAAATATGAATTGTAAATTATTTTATGCACTAGTTTGTTCTAAATGTGGTGATTTTACATCGTTCAAACCGGTATTGTAGTGTGATGACATGTAATTGTGACGTCACGAAGTTGTAGTTTTGAAATAAACATGAAGAGCCATGTGAAAGCAGCTAGTTTTTTGGCGGTCGTTAAATCCTATTTTTCTATATTTACTGATTTCACATTTACATTAGATATATATATATAAAATGTAAAAAGAAAAAAATTCTCAACAACGAGTCTGAAGAACTTTCATCTCTTCTAGGAGATTTTCAGACTGTTTATTTGAAGTACATTTGTAGATGTTGTGACGTCATAAACAATATATTATATTGGAACATGTAAACATATGTAAGATAAATTAAACAAACATTCCTTAATAACATACTACAATTTTGAAACGGTTTCATAGTTTTCTGGTCACGAGAGAGGAAACTAGTTATAATTTGTTTACATGGCATGATTTACTGACATGCAACGTTTCATTAGGGTTTTACTTGTAACCATATTTTGTTCTTTCCTGTTATTACTAATACTTCGTTTATATTATAGCAGTGATACAGTTAATACGGTCGAGTACCTTATCTTTAAGCCACTAGTGACACTCATTATACACATTAGGACGTAAAGTGTTGCCCACATGACACTGATACTTTACACAGAAACAGTATTAAACGGTGTGTACATGAGCAGGATAAACAACCTCTTCTGTAAATGAAACACGAAACAGACAATAAAGCAGGAAAATAATCAAATCAGCATGAATAGTCGACATTAATATCCATACCATACACGACTAATTTAAGATATTTAACACTAGCCTAAATGCTAATTAATGAAACGTATTTTTTTTATATCTATATTAAAAATGTGGTCTATAGGGTATTTATCTAGTTGTGTACATCTATCATAGGTAACATATATAATTTGGTCAAATATGTATAAACCTTTAAATGACTTAATCACACGAAAGGTCTAGGGTGGTGATATTTGGCAATTGCATGCTGAGATGAGCTATAAAGTTTGTTCAACGTAATGACCTTGTTTGATTTTCAAATTCACAGGGTTAAACGTTTTAAACTCTTTTTAACAGTTTCTTTTGAATGATTTATAGTCATAAATAGTGATATTGTAATTGTAGCTCTATTTAAGATCACTTTTAAGGTTACAAGTGTGAGATTATTACCAGGTGAGTGATGCTGGAGGCCTTGTTGGCCTCTTGTTTTTAGAAGTTGAAGTTTTGAATTAAAAGAGAAATTGTGTTATATATCATACAGCTAAATACTATTTATATCGCAGAAACTCCAACAGGAGTAAATCTATTTAATATTTATAGAAAAAAATAAGGTATAATAATCGACTTAAAACCAGCATCTTTCAACATTCCCATATTTATTTATATAGATATCGTGATACAATGCATTTCAATATTTGCAGTGGTACCATATATATTACTCTATAAAATATAGGTCTCATAAGTATAAATGACAGTTAGTGTAATAGAACGAGTCGGGGTTCCGGGCAATCACACACACGAACCGGACTTTAGTGTGTCCCGAAGTCCCGCATCGCCTATAACTATCGTCAACCCAGGTTCGGTGGGTATAATTCTGTCGTTGAGTTGATATATTAATCAGAGGACACCAATGGATAAACACGTAAACACTACACATGCTAAACTAACGATAAATATACGAACCACCCCCTTCCATTCTAACACCTATATTAGACGTTTTGACAGTTACCCGTACGCCATCTTAGATCTTGGTCAAAAGTGTCAGGTCAGAGATCAAGTGGTTAGAAGTTGTGTACGATAACATTGGCAACGCACGGAACTGATGCATTTAAACAATACTTTAAGTTTTGACATCTAGTTTTGAAAATTCTATGTTTTGCCTACGTTATCAATAGAAGCTCTCAATAATATTTAATACAAATTCATTGCTTATTTAAACAGTTGATATTAATTGAAGTATGCCTGTCATATCTATTTTCACGCCAGTATACGTAGGTTGCAGCTGTCGTTCAGTTTGATCACGGACTTAGATTCAGATCCGTTGTTCGATATATTTTATGTTTTTTTTGTGTACAATGAAGAACACACTTATTTCTGTTTCTGTTTTCACAATGAGCAAACGTACACATAACCTGACATAACTGTAAAATATTCAGTTATGAGATCTTGGTTGCGAGTCACTTGTTAACTGACTGCAATGGGTATCTTACAAAAGTCATGTATGTAAATTGAAACTTTCATTTCTGCCAGCTGTCTTTGTCATTTCTGCCTTTTTATTTTGTTTGTGGCAGATATGTATAATATAATTAATTCATTCATTACATAAGACACCTGTTTGATTTCAATCAAGCAGTTTTTTTTTCTAAATAATTTAGAAACACTCAGACTTTGGACAGATTGATATACATGTGTATTGCAGACATCTGTCTATCAAAATTACAAAGGTCTGGTACTTTGACCAGAGGAAACTTTTGGACATAAATCCACAGAAGTGTAGCTATAGGTCATAATCAAATGCAAGTTTAAGAATTAATACATCATTAAAATTCACATTGAAGTTAATGTGATTATCAAACAATATTTTCATAAACTTTGAATTTAGTAACAGGATAAGTCACTAAATTATAAAAACCTAAAACATTACACTTAGTACTATGGTGCATTGGCTCAAAATTTGTTTTTATAGAAATATTCTGGTGTATAACAGAAGGTCTTGTAAAAACATGTTTGCATATGAAAAAGTACTTAAGACATGATTATATACTATGTTAAATCTCTAATAAAATAAACAACTACAGCAGAATGTCTTTCTCAGGACAGCCATTGGTAAATTTATCTTTCATCCATATCTTGAATTGTGATTGACATTATGTATGTAAAATACAAATGAAAGCTGCCACTGTATTATGCAAATTGTATATGGCATCTATCTTGAATGTGAAAAGCAATTTGATTTGTGCACTGTTAAAACAAAGTTAGAATAATATTTATAATCATAATTATGTGCAATGCACAATGCACTTCTGGTCCCACATATGCATAATGTCACTTCTGGTCCCAAATATGCATAATGTCACTTCTGGTCCCACATATGCATAATGTCACTTCTGGTTTAGGAGAGTATACTTTATAAAAGAATTTCCACAAATGCAGTTTACCCATAATTCATTATTTAATGTTATTTTTACCATTGTATGTTTCTTAATCATCTAAAATCTTTTCGTACATATGTGTTGACTTGTTTTGATTTTTAAGCATGATAAGTTTTTCCGATTAATTTATTCATCAATGCCATTTTAATCTTTACCATACAAACTTATTGCAGTGTTACATTAAAACTGACAATAACTCGCCATGCATGAAATGAAATTTAATTAAATTCCATCAAATGAAAACATTGTAAGTTTTAATATTAGATGAATATCTTTGATTGTGTTAAATATGGTTTACCTCTTGAAAAATTGGTGATTCTTTTGGCATGATTTATATTCCACCATCAATATTGAAGACCAAGTGTGACCAGCTGCAATCACAGGATCACTTTTGCTAATTGTCTTTTAACTGACTTGTGAATTAAACTTGAACTTGTGTAGATAGTTAAGCTTTCGAAAATTAAAAAAAAAACAAGTGAGTCTGATTCTATAAAATATTTACATTTTTGTATTCTGTACTTTTCGTCGTTAAGCCATCCATAGCCTATAAGGCCAAGGGGTCAAGCTTGTAAAATTAAGATATTGCGATTGATAAGGATTTAAAATGTTGTTTTTAGACGAAATAGAAGTCAGGTTAGTTGTTTTTATCTGTTCCCCATTTGGGTAAACACAGTTCTAGCGAAATACGTCCTTAAACTAACAAGATTCGACAGCGCTCAATCGCCATAGTGCGAGCACCGCCATATTGTTTACAAAAGTTTAAATACGTTTTACCACTAAGCTTAAAGGAAATTCCCTCTAGCTTGAAGGCAGAAGGCGACCTTAATACTATGTAAAATTGAACTCTGCCACACTTCTCCCCCTTTTTTAAAATGTGATCGTCCTCGAACACCAAAACCCGGGCCCTAACTCCCTGTCACCACAGAGAGGGACATGGACACCATTTGTAACAGGAAAGTGAATAGTATGCTTCCAACGGTGATCAAACCCTCGATCTCCCGGTTCCTAGTCGGACGCTCTACCACTTAGCTAAAGGGAAATTCCCTCTAGCTTGAAGCTAGAAGGTTAAACTTATGAACAATCAAAACCTGCCACAGTAAGATCCAATATTGGCACTGGATCCGAACAAACAAATGTTGGTTGGGTGCGTATAACTTTAATAGATATATGGGCAAAGGAGTCATAACGACAATGCCGACAAAGCAATTTGACAAATTGTAAGGGCTATCCGTCCCTTCATTGACATAAAAATTAACATATCACAACATATAACCGAGAGAAGCAATCAATGAAACAACGTATAATAATACATACATAAACAAACAACAATTACTTATATGATATATGCTCTTGTTATTGCATATCCCCTCTGTAATGCGATGTTATTTTGTCCACACTGTCGGCATCATCTAGTGTTCTAGCATGATAATGAACCGTGTACACATAAATACACGTATCTGACCACAAAAACACTACCACTGTGTATGTCCGTATTACCATGAATATGTTATCACTAGTATTTCAAGATTGTGTTATACACAAAACTCAAACTAGTTTATGTTAGTTATAGCACATCAACAATTTTTACAAAACGAAAGCAAATGTCCATTACAAGTAAGTTTGTACTTACCAATGGTTGATACTGGTAATTTACGACGCAATGGAGTATCCTATGCTCCCACAGATACCGTCTCTCTCTGTTGCTATTTATATCTGAGTGGGATTTCCTTTTTTTTCTATATATACACAAACACACAAACATGAACACGTAAATCAACAATGTTAAACCGTGTAAATAAACAAACAAACAAACAAATCAATAAACAGAGATAAACAAATCACATTTAATACTAACCTGTAAGTATAAACACATTACATGGTGCCGTTGAAGGTTAATATTTTCGTGTGTTAGTATACATCATGCAGTTGTTATTTGTAATGTATAAACCAACTACGGCAGCGTGTACTGACAAGCTTATATTTGTTTCGTTCAAGGTGATTAAGTACACTGACTGAGTCAGACTAGTGATACACACACGGTCTGTATACAATGATGTACTCTTTCCCACATGTTTTGATATATAGTGCAAAGAATATTTACAGAAAAATAAATAACAGAAATTAAGATCTAAATTATTTTAGTTAAACTTAAATTACTATGAATGCTAAATTGGTTTAAAGCCACTTTCAAGAACGTGCTCATATCACGGCTTGTATGCAGTGTATGCATCTGTTTGTGTGTGTGTA
>JAULCA010437874.1:4072-18285 GCA_032360845.1 Crassadoma gigantea | reverse complement strand
TACGTAACTAATATCCGTACTTTTTTATGCAACAATATTTTTGATATTTTTTCTTTAGAAAAGTAATAAAAAATATTGGTTTTCTTTTTTAAAACCATACCGATATTTTCGACCCGATCTTCCCACATATCCATGGAGTGTATATTGCATTCAACGGGAAACCATAAAATACCCTCTTTCTAACAAACGAAAGCGACTGTGATCTTAATTTTAAGTGAATTCAAGAAAGAAAAAAGTGTTTTCCCTTTATACTTCGTTTAAATTCTGTGAGTCATATAAGGACTCATGAATGTAACCTTTGCCCTTTGACGTCCAGCAGTGTACTGCCAATTGGCGAAAGCTGCCCTTTGATTTAATGTAGGAGGAAATTGTTTAGAATCGCTCTAAAACGAAAATACAAAAAGGACCAGAATGAACATAGATTTCCATACTTTCCCTCTGATTTTA
The DNA here is from genome assembly GCA_032360845.1 of Crassadoma gigantea. Taxonomy (NCBI): domain Eukaryota; kingdom Metazoa; phylum Mollusca; class Bivalvia; order Pectinida; family Pectinidae; genus Crassadoma; species Crassadoma gigantea. Next base: position 17,838 of record JAULCA010437874.1, on the reverse strand, counting down.
TTCCGAAGAACATTTTATTATTGTAAATTTAGCCTAGATAAAAACACCTTATGAATTTTACATCTTAGATAAAGAACATAAACATGTAAATATAGAATTTGACACTTTATAATGATAAGTAATCCAAAATTCGTCCTCGACACGACTGAGTGACAGGTTGATTCTAACGCATAGATTACTCCCTGACTCCCTAACAAACAAACCATTTCCGGATAATATAATCCGGAATTTAATACCCAGGATAATTTTTTTTGAAAATTGACATCATAAATCGTACGACACAGGTGTCGTTGATGCAGGTAAATTTGAATCGCGGTGCTGTATTCAAACCGCCCACTTGGGAACATGATCCTGAGGCATTGGTATAGATGAGGACTTCTAAACAGCAGTGGATTCCCCACGTCACAATGACGAGGAAGGAAGACTTTACGGCGAGGGCTAGTGTGTGAGAACTTCTCCAGTTTATCAATGAACGAAGTGGAGTATACTGGTGAAGCAACAATAGTTTTACAATATGGATATGCACGCCCATTTCCTTCACGGCCTCAAGCCCTTCTCACGGTCGTTAGAGAGTTGATGTAGATCCTCACCTTGACTGATCGCCCAGGTCGAATTTATGATAAAAGTGTATAAACATATAGATAATATATAAGTTTAGAATATGAATTTCTGAAATGCATATCATTTTTTAATAATTTTTTTCAATGTCAAAAATATCAATCAACGACAGCTTTATGAACAGTTAAGTTCACGTAAAAATTGGAACGGAATCAAACTACAGCACTATCTAACACTTCTATCACTTCAAAACTTTCAAAATTATGTCATAATAAAATCATGTCTTCATTCACCATCTACGCATCTTCTAGTTATTTAAATAACTAATATTAATTCGGGATAGATCTTGCTCTTCCAGCCTGTAGCATCTAGATGTTATTATCTAACTCTACTTTTTGCTGTATGAATTCCTGTATTTACTTATATCAGTCAATAGCTATCACCGAGAACTTATCTATCTCAGTTCGGCCTTGTAATGACTATTTTTAGAGAAAAATGTTAACTATTAACCTGTCATAGAAACCATAACATAGAGGAGACTTAAAATCAACATGCAACACATTAGAATATATTTACATTTGGTCTGTATCCTTCCATTGCCATACATTGTAAAGGCAAATGTTGTTATGAGACTATGACAACATTTGCTATTGTAACGTCTTCAAGCTCTTTTGTGACGTCACCAATTTCATTGTTGTCAATACTTGTTTGGCAGTTCAAAAGCGAATTACCAAATATATAATGTATTTCACCAATAGCAATGTGTGTTGAAGGACCATAACAACATTCGTAAAACGTTCATTGCTTAAATGAAAAAATAGGTATATATCATAAAATCGAAAAAGTTCAACATCCGTTGAATATATGGGTATGAATTAAGATAATAAACTGGAAAAAGGCTACAAACTAAACCGCAAATCACTTGGTTAGTTTAGACACCAGTTAAACGATGACCAGTTACAATTGTTTTGGCATAATTGGTCAAATGAAATGTATACATCGTACATAATAAAAATAATAATATACAATATTTGATATAGCGCCTTATCTAGCTAAAATAAGCTACTCTAAAGCGCTTTACAGTACATAGTTATACAATTAATACAATTAGCATATACATTAAGCAATACAATTTCGAGGATTTCGCAGGAGCTGCCTTATCAGGCGCTAACTACTAGTCCTATGCCACCTGGCTAATATATCCATATGTGTGTATGCCAGTGTGTGTGCTGGAGATGTAATGTGTTCTATTTGTAGTGGGACCTTTTCAGCATATTTGCAGGCATACGCATGTAGCAAATGACTAGTAGTTAGCGCCTGATAAGGAAGCTCCTGCTTATTCCTCAAAACTGTATTGATCAATGTATGTGCTAATTGTATTGATTGTCAAAGTACTGTAAAGCGCTTTAGAGTGTCTTAGTCTTGTTAGATAGAGGCGCCATATCAAATGTTGTATATTGTTGAATACTATTATTATTATAACTACATAATCTGGTCAAATGGCAGTGCATTCTGACCTCTTGGCGCCTAACTGTGCAAACAAAATGAAGAAACAGTAATTTTGTTTTAAAACATTTTTGGTGAAAACAATCAAATATCTTGGACAATATGTTAAAAGGTTCACGAGGTCCCAAGGCAAGTTCCCAGGATAAATTTTAAGACTGTTTCCACATTCATTCACTTGAGGTCACTCTTCTGCAAATGTGCCCCTTTTTCTCAATGACAGGTCGCGGTTCTACACTTTCTCATCAATCTAGACATTGACAGGCGTTTCCTGTGACGATCTAACCCTTTAACGATCATTAGTAAGGACGTTTTTTTGAATGACCACTCTTTATGCTGAATGACCACTGTATTTCACTCTTAACAACATGACACCGGACTGGTCAGTATAATAGGGCTAGTTTGGCATGGTCAACTCTAAATTTTCACTTTCACTAAATGCATTGTGTGTCCACTTTACTTGTTGACGTGTATGTAAATACAACCCTGCAGGAAGCACAGATATATTGCCATTTAGTATTTACAGTCTCATGAATCCGTAGAGAGAACCTGACGGGGGTGTCATGGACACACAATACACGTGCTTCAGAATACAGATCTGTCATATTATGTAAATTCATATTCAAGTGCAGCTCTTGAAATGGAATTTAAGGCTCAATAAAGTGCTGGTGTAAAATGTTTCCCTTCGAAACTGGTACACTATGGAAACCCTAATATCTGTTATACAGTGTACATAGGAGAATATCTTGCTGAGCTTACACCGTCTAAATCCAGTTTGAATAACGCTTTGTTAGCTTAACCTTTCTAAAAATCAAGTTTTAAAACTTATTTATTTAAAAAAACGTGTTCAATAGTTTTAGCATTTTAGTATATACTTTTTTCAGAGAACAGTTTGAATCCTAGGATAGGTTTATTATAAATTTTGGTTTTAAAAACTATGAAAATGCCATCATTTTAAACATTTTTCTTTAGCTTAAGAAGCTTTATAAAAACTGACTCTTGGTCTTCACGCAAGTTAACATTATCTGTATTATATTGACGACTGTTAACACAAAAACACCCACTTTTTGAAAGAGAACAAATCTCCAATGGAATTTTTATCAAACGTCATAAAAAAGAATAATGTCTGAATGGGAAACGGCTGCATATTTATTGAGGCCATGAAGACAGATAAATGTCCCATACCTAATGTGACTCCTGTCCTGTGTTCGGAACAAAGACTAGCACGCAGGAAGCATTCCTCTTCAGTAGGACGACCGGGGACAAACGCTCAAACAAACGTTGGTGTCTTGCTCTTCGCGTTACACTGTTGACGGTCAGTAGTAAAATACTGTAATAGGAAGACAGAGAAGGAAAATTTAATATTCCGGTTTAATTTTTTGTTGTTATTTTCAATGGTGTTAGGATAACAATGGCATATTGAAACAATCTAAACGTTTTTTAACACATTTTGGTTGATGTCATTTGTTAACACAACTTTTCATTAATGTTTATTAAAAAATACATATTTTGTGAGAGTCTGTACACTATAAAACCTTGAATATGATTAAGATTAAACAATTAAACTGAAATAGGAAGTCATCATAATTTTTTGAACGGAATTTCAGTTGCAAAATTACTTGCTGATTGGAAAGATACTTGTTTGGAAAGACACTTGTGCAGTTTTCCCACACAACAGGTGGCGAAGATCAAAAGCATACCACATACTGTAGTTTGCATTCCTACAAGAATTTGTGCTTCTGTAGCATAGACGCTACATGTGCTGCTGTAAATATCACAGAAGCACCTTTTTGCATACTTTGTATCGAACCAAAACAAACATCAAGCACGGATTGCTGATGAATCTTGACTGAATATATTTGTTATTTTATTATTTGTCCATGCAGTCAGTCGTTGGTGAATCGTTCATTCGTTTGTGAAACGAATCCATCATTTTCCAATTTTAATATGACCTAGTGCATTTGCTACATGCATGTATCCAGACAGTCTGGAAGCTATGCAGGACCGACACAGACCCAATGCTGCGCCAAAATTATTAAAGTCTCATTAGATACAGGTATTCATCAGGTAGCAAGTCATCCTCATTTTAAACTGTCCCCATTTCCATCAAAACTGAAAACGATAAATGTCGAGAGCGTGTTTGAACAAATTTCTTAACGTAATAAAACTGCATGTAAAGTTTTGTTGTGAACAGAAACCAAATCACGATAAAATGCATTGATAACTGACCCGGTATTGGAAAAGATCAAAGTCTCATTATAGAAGGGAGTAACATAGTGATAATAAAATAACAACAAATAGCAACATTTCCTGCAGTTAAAGGCCAAAGGTCAAAGATTAAGCAAAACGTGACCCTGAACTCTTGAATGAAAATGGTTTAATGATATTTATTGTCGTGCTTTCGTTTGATGTGTTATGCCCCTAGATTGTAATTCTGAAACATCACAAAACATCAGCATATCAAAATGCAAGAATGTTATATGACTGACGTGCATACTTTATTTTACACCAGTGTACGTCAACTTATTTCGTTAATAATTAATTATATATTCAGATTCGAAATATTTATTTAATGCAGATTCGAATTGCTTTATTTAGAAACGTTTTATAGATGCCATAATTGGTTTAAAAAGTAGAATACATAGCATGAATAGTACAAATAGCATATGCAAACTTGATAAGGAAACAAGTACTCTATACATGTATATATATAAATCCTTCTGATCTTTTTAACAAACCATTGGCCTAAAAATGACTTCTATCTGATAACACTACACAAATGAAGAAAAGAAAATGTGTGGTAAGGGACAAATAAAAATAATATTCAATGAAATAGAAAGTAATCATATCATTATAAAAAACGTTTTAGACCTTTTAAAAATCCCATACATAATGGATTGAATAAGACCATATCAGTAGTTTGGTGAATCTTAAAATTTGTGACAAATCTTGTACCAGCATATGCTTGCTATATTAGCTAAGACTTATTGATACATTATCCTTACTACATTGTCAAAGTTTCATATAATTTTCGAATAAACTACAGAATTACAATTAATCAAGTACACTTAATATGTATAAGTGTTTTGTAGTAAGCACCGATCTGATTGACCTTTGTGTCGTTTGAAGATAGCTGTTTTTGATGATGCTCATTAGTGTGTCATTTGTTGTTTAGATGTTACTTCACCGTTTCGCGCTTTGAGGACGTGACATCAGTTGGATTTGTCCTATAATAACACGGAGGTTTGACTAAATTACAGAGACTTTTACTATTCTAGAACACCTGGTCCTATTTCCGTTGTAGTTCTTTTGTAATGGGCTTCATTGAACATCATCTTTTCTTATTTTGTAGTTTGAATGCTGATTGTCAAATTATTGCTTCAACATTATGAAGTCATCATCTCCCATCAACATAAGTCGAAAGTAATATTTTGTTAGTGAAGTTCAATTATTTATACTGCATCTAACAATTAAGTTTCCTCGTGTCTTAATGTTTAATCAACTCCTTTTCAAAGCTAGATTTTTGTCACCAAACAGTATTCATTTCAAGAGCTCCAGTTCACGCAATATGAATAAATACTTGATAGATTTCTTACATTGACGTAATGGTCAGATAGTGCTGTTAAATACTGACTTTGTGTGGCTGACTACGTCGCCAAACAGCGTTAGGTATGTCCTTCCTTACTCAACAGTTCTAGTTATTATTTTAAAGCGCTATGCAGTTGTCAAGCTCAGGACAATTATACCTCCACCAGCTCTTTCGCCTCCTTTTTTGTCCGAAATCTGCCTGTGTGTTCAGCGACTCACTAGACCGAACCACGTTTTGTGTAGTCTGTTTTACGAGCCGCGGGGTAAAACGTGTACGCCGATAATACCAAGACAATCTCGTGAATATGGAAATGAACGAATGGTTGAACGTCATGCTTCAACAGTGCTCGATCTAAGACCGCTCTTCATGCCCATATAACTCCTAATCAAAATTTAAACCTAGTTCTGATATTTTTTTATGAATGGCGATAACCTTCTCATTTATATAATATACCTTTTAATTTCTTTGTTTCTTATCTCTTCCCCCTTTGTTTAACACTTATGACATTAGCGACTTGGGGCAAATTGACGGAAGAACGAGCTGATGAAATACTATTAATTTACATTTGGGTGTGAGGTTTTCTTTGTTAGAATTTTTATAGACATGGATCTTGTAAACGTCATATAAAAGGGAACTATTTAACTCTTAAGGCGATATAGAATATTTTAATTTCATTAAAAGGATTTAAAAAAAGATATCAAAGACCGTTTAATTATAATTTATCAGCGCTTCCGTAATAAAAATATACAAATAATGAAAAATGTTGTCAATGAAATTATGCTAGACATCGATTTTGTTTCCCATTAGGATTATCAAAAATCTGAATCAATATACATGTAGCACACCACATAAATTATTTATCTTATCGCCGTTAATAGATAATGGAATAATGATTATTGCAGATTGAATTGAATTGCTCGTAGATATCATTAACAACGGATGAAAGCTTTTAAATAGTTTAAACAAAGTTGCACTAACCAAAACGTGTACATCACAAGTGTTTTAATAGATCATTTTCAATGTTTTTTTGACTTTCAAAATTTAGCGTTGACTTTTGGGTTTGAATGAATATTTATATTTGACATTCGTTATGGCTCGCCATGATCCAAGAAAAATGCTATTTGACTTCTGAAATTGTTTAATACTAGTTTGTCAAATAGATGAACTCTGTTATCGATCAAATAATATTCCAATTAACGTTGATAACGATAAGTTGTGTATCTGAATGCTTAAAAAGGGCTGTAGCCGTTCTACCACACTCAAAAACACTCACCTACACAATCCCACGATATTTAAACTGTGTTGTGCACTGCCTTAATGTTGAGTGTTCGTCCAGGTGAGGGAGGCAATGGCTGCTGTACCCAGATCGGAACATACAGAAGTCCTTAAAAATGGTGGTTGTTATTCCCTGTTTGACTTTCAGCATTTAGAGGAATGGCAACAACTGGTTCATCAGTTGTCATTATTATTTGACTGGGCTGGATGCTGTGATGGGTTCCTTCGGCATGGCAATTCAGTGAGATAGCACTATAAATATTCGGCATCAGATCTGCGCTATCAAAGGGAGACAAGAACAACAACATACCCTGTCTACCGTCTACACACACGCAAGCACGCATACACTACACACACGGAGGCCAGTTCTTAAATGACCTTAGCTGTTGATAAGATGTTAACAAAATTAAACCAAACCAAAATAATGTTGTGCATGAGAACTATCTAATTATTGAACAATACTCAAACTTCGTGTATCATGGGATCAGCTCAGTTTGTCTGTTGTTAAGATTAACGATGCACTTAGTTAGTTTGTTTTAATGTATCTTAATTCCTAATGTTATTAATTTTACCTCGGACTATGCCCGTGTCGGTTGACGCTGTGTGATATTTTACCTATGTCACATTGACTGAACACAAGAACGATATTTTGGAAATATTAATATAAGGATATAAAATATTTGAATGTCTGTAATATCAATACATTATGTCTATAAAGATGTATATCTGATATATATTTTACATCTATTATGAAAATAGACTTCAACTTATATTTATCACTCTTGTTGGCCTGAATGGAAGCGTACAGAGGGTCTTAATGTGGGAGTAAACCGGAGTACCAAGAGATCTAGAAAACCAATGTGCTTGGCAGTTGACCCCATACCTTTTCACGTCCAGTCGGGGATTCGAATCCCTGCTGCCTTGTTGAAAGACAAGTTCACCAACTGATCACTCAGAATATACAATATTATTGATATTAGCAACGCTATACACATATATACTTTTCTCTTTAGTAACGCTATACAGATATACTTTTCTCTTCAGAAACGCTATACAGATATACTTTTCTCTTCAGAAACGCTAAACAGATATTCTTTTCTATTTAGTAACGCTATACACAGGTATACTTTTCTCTTTAGTAACGCTATACACAGGTATACTTTTCTCTTCAGAAACGCTAAACAGATATTCTTTTCTATTTAGTAACGCTATACACAGGTATACTTTTCTATTTAGTAACGCTATACACAGGTATACTTTTCTATTTAGTAACGCTATACACATGTATACTTTTCTCTTTAGTAACGCTATACACAGGTATACTTTTCTCTTTAGTAACGCTATACAGATATACTTTTCTCTTCAGAAACGCTATACACAGATATACTTTTCTCTTTAGTAACGCTATACACAGATATACTTTTCTCTTCAGTAAACTAGTAGTATGTCTAGCTAACAGTGTATTTTTTAGGGTAGATTAAACATTCACAAAAAGAGTTTCTAGATATGCATAGTCCTTCTAAACGTAAGTAGCAAACTAAAAATGCATGTATACATTGACAAAAGCAGCATGTAAGAGTATATAAAGTTTGAAAGAATTCTAATAAAAATTCTGATGAAATTTCACCTGGTAATGAGTATAACAAATCTTTAATTTACAAATATGTCAACGTCCATATTTTTCTTATTTTCGATAGATTTTAGGTGATAAACTTTAACCGAAATTTAGAATTTCTTGAAAGGTGGAGACGGTCATACGGCGATATAGATTTATATGTGCAAGATATTAAGAAGACATACGACAACATCATATACCTCAGTTTAAATATGCTCTGAGGTGTGTCATTATATTTGCATAGTGGATACATCCGTCTTGATTAATGTGCCTTACGCAGACAAATTTTTATTCACGGATGTCAAATATGGAGTTGTTTAACATGTTGTATTTTTAAAATGAAAACAAACAAAACAAAACAACAAACATGACAATTCGGATACTAGAGATTGACAAAAATATCAATGTTTCCTTTTTAAATTCAGAACATATATAATTATGATCATTTAAATGACGTCGTTATATTTGAGAACATTTAAAATGCATATATTTTTCAAATGAATAAAATACATCCATTTTATTGTTCGTGAATATCATGTAATAAATTCATTGTTTATTACTGCATGTAATACTTACATATCACTATCTAACGTCTATTACTACAAATTCATGAACATAATTATTATGAAACTAAACCACAATGGTGTATAATAATCAGATTTCAAAGATTTTGTTTAGTCTCTGGTACACTGCTTGTGGAATAAAAGGCCTCATATAAATGCAATCATACAAATATTGAATCCAAAGCATTATTGTGATTAGTATTCAACCGACAGACTAGCCACACCCTTGAGCACAACATCGTTCGCGCGGCTCGCGACTCCACGTATTTTCCGCGGGCTCGTCGCGTGTCTGTCACGTTACCTTGCAACCTGTCGTAGAATGTATTTAATGTTTTATAGTAGTGAATGTTGCGCCTCCTAGCGGTCCCCGACCAGGCTGACATTGTATGAATTTTAACAAGCTTGAGGGATCGAGTCGTCTTTAGTGCGATCCTATATAGATAGATCTAGCATACTACCTTTGACTACAAGTGACTGTAGGTAATCACATCCCGCTATCACGATTACTAAAGATTCTCTATTTCTTTTTGATTTTAAACCAAGTAATAAAACTATAAAAGGGGGCAACAATGATTAAAATTTTACCTTGTACAATAATATATTACATTGATAGGAAAAATTAATCCTTTGAATTTTTGATATCGTTAGAGTTAAATGATCGCAACACTGAACAAAGAATGCTAAAATTAATGCACTGAGTTTATAACTTTTCTCTTGCCGTCAGAGGTAAGGTGAAAGATAATCTCTAAATATTTGGATATGATATAAAAGATTTAATTACTCAAACTACTTTACCTAGACGAGTGTTCATGTTTGTTATACTTCAATGCAGTGAAAGTAAACCTTCTCTGGCTCCGTACGTTTTAAAATATTTTTAAATGTCGGCCATAAATTAATCCGATACAGTTGAAACTCACATGCAGCAGATTACGTTGAGAAGAATATATGACTACACAGTCTTACAATCAATTAAGAGTGTCATTTTTTTATAAACTTGAATGGAATTTGGAGTGAATTATTCATGTACTACATGTGTCTATTTAGAACAACGATCTTACAAAGTTAGCGAATACAACGTTTAATATGCGTTTAGATGTTATAGTGTGTTTAGATTAATTACACATATATTTATGTATATTAAGACCATCAATCTTAAAAATATAGCGAATACACTATTGAAGATGCCAACTAGGTGTTTTAGTGTGTTTAAATAAACTACAAATATGTTAAGGTATATTTAGAACATCGATCTTATAAAGTTAGCCAATATTGAATATGCCGACTTGGTGTTATAGTATGTTAAGATCAATTACACGCATGTTTATCATATTTAAAAGAAAAATGAGAGAGAGAGAGAGAGAGAGAGAGAGAGAGAGAGAGAGAGAGAGAGAGATAAACAGGTAGATAGAGAGACAGACAGACAGGTAAAGGCAGATAGAGAAACAGACAGAGGCATAAACAGAGAGGACATGATCGTGCAAAAGTTGGCATAGATATCCTGTTTGTATAAATATACCATTTTAATGGCTGCTCGACAATTCGTGTCAGAATGTATTACATGGCATTATAATAAAATTGTTTTTCAGATGTTGTTTATTCCTAAAAAGATCCAAATTGCACGACGTTTTCAAGGTAAGAACTTGGTAAAAGGTCACAAAAAGTTAAGAGCTATTGAGGCAATGGCATTGGAGAGGAGTAACAGCATTAATAGACAGGACAAAACTTGAAGTGTAAATAAATTATTACTTTAACACAAATAAATATGACACTTTTCTCAAATAACAAGAAAAGTGTACATATGTTCAAAATTGAAATAAGGGTGATTTAAAACCCATTAACTGACAAAGAAACTAATTGACAAGAAGAAGTGTTATTTTTCTAGGTATGTACATTCGACATGTCGAAGTTTCACATTTGTTGCCACCAAAGAAAGGTTTGATTGGTGTGGCGTGTGTCGTAATTGTATACAGAGCATTGTGCTATCTAACCAGAAACATGGTTTATAGGGTGACATGTGGCGTTGGTCATTCATCATCACAATGTTCTTCACTGTGGTGGATAATCTACCTCGGTATACCTACAGCCATTAACTGGCTCTATGTACTTTAATTCTTCTCTTCAGTGAAAATTTGACAGGAGGGAAAACAAATTTATCATGCAGACTTTACCTTATGTAATTAATTACTATTAAGTAGTTTTAATAAAGGAATCTATGTATTATATAATTGTTAAGTTGTGAATACACTTCAATAATTCCTTAAAACACCCTCTACTCATACTAAATAATATTGATATTTCTGTTTATATTACAAATTCAAGAGAAGTCATCACTCTTTCATGAACAGACCTCATATGCACATCAGATGCATAGTTTCTTAAAGAATCCAGCATAAATAACGTTTTGATTGTAATTGAAATTTCTCATATAAAATGTCATATAGTTTCTTCACTTTTAACGACCTGTCGCAAAGTTAATGCAAAAAGCAAACTGTGTTCATGCAACCAAATGTTAAACTGTCCTTGTAACTCGTTGAGGTCAACAGGTGTGATAAATGATTGATCGATTCGTCCCTCCTTCCGATCAAAATGGCTTTCCTTTGATACCCTGTCCTAATATGGCGGTTGTGTAAAAGCATGCAATCGATTTTGTTGTAAGGGAGGTAATACAAAATCATGGCATTGTTAATATGAGGGAATAGAACCATTGTTCAAGATTTGATTTTTCCAATTATGTACTGGAATGTCAAGTCTTTTAAATACGTTTTTGAATAGCAATGACAGTTTAATACATGAGTATTGAGTCAAAAGGAACGTGCATAACATTATAAATGCGTGCATTGCATCGAATTTGATCTAGCTTCTTCATTGAAGTGTTGTGTTAAGTCAAATTTTAAATAAAATTGTTCAAAAAGTAATTACAGAAATTTTGAGAATATTATCTGTGATGGCCAATATGAATCATGGAAAATTTATATTTTATGTCAATTTTAAGAATAATGAAAATATCATCATTCAAATATCAAAATTAACACAAAACAAGTAGTGAAAACAAAAAATATTTAATCCTTTATAAGTATTAAACGAAAATCTGATGAGCACTTGTGGTAATGTTTAAGTGCACAGTCACACACATGACATGATAAGTGAATGTGGCCACATGGAGATCTTGATTTTGTCTGCAAAACAAGTTATAGCGGCAGTGAAGCATGCAAGCTTTCTACCTTAATCATAGGTTGAAATGATAAATGAAAAGTTGTTTGTTAGTAAGAGCGAGGGGCGGGTTCTTAGGGACAGGTGTAGATGGTGTTATACGATATGGGTCTCACCAGGCACGCGTACATCAACACCAAAACGAGGCTCGTTGGTACACACGTAGGTAGAGTTATGATATATCACGGTATTAAATTTTAGTCTCCAATCTTGTCAAATTAAATCCGTTCGTTTATAAGAAGAGAAATGATATTGTTTAGTAATTTTAACTGTGTATTCAGGTACAATGATAAATAAAATTACAGCACCCTCATTTTGAAAACGAGGTCAAAGACACAAACATAAGATGAAATAGATCTGTAAAACTATATGTTGAGACACAGCAATACATACAAATACTGGTATGGTATTGATCGTTCTTGACGATTTTATCTTAAATAAATGTAGTATTCAGTAAAAATGATAAAAACATGTGTAATAGTTTGTGTAGACTGGATGGAATGAATTACATAATAAAATCATAATGGATCTAAATTGTATATTTGGTTTTCATTTCAATTTAAAATAAATATTCTTCAAAAAATTTGAAAAACGTTAAATAAATTTTAGTAACAAATAAACAGCATTGATTTTAATCACGTATGACCCTTATTTCATCCCACAATTTTAATATATAAGTGTTTATTACTTTTTTCCATTGCAGTGAAAGTAAATATATACATAAGATAAATCTCGCACACACTGAATCACAATTACTTTCCACGCAAACAATTAATTTTGGTTTGAAAACAAAATTAATAGCAAGAAATTTAAAGTCGTTTATATTTTGGAAATTTTTTTTTCTAAAACTTCAACAAAAATATTTGCTATCTTTTCTACAGTAAGTTTTATTGACACATTAGGTATGGCTAAACATAACATATCAATTTATTCTGAAGTAACACATATTTATGATATGTATTCAGTATTTATATGTAAACGTTTTGATAGCATGCAATACTTTTCTGTTCAAATACATATATATCAACTAATACAGTAAAGCAACAATTTTGAATTACCAAACAAAATATAGTACAGTGGAATTAACATAATCCTTTGAAATACTTTGAAAACATATGAAAAACTTCATACAATATTTATAAAATTTATGAAAAATATAGAATTTATAACGACAGTTAATTATCGATTTATACGTTGAAAAACTAGTTAATTACTTTATACTTAAATACAACAATTATAAGATTTATAAAACATTTATAAAATATTTACAAAATTTATAAAATAAAAGTTTTTCTTCAATATCGATTTATGCTTTGATATTTTGTTTGGAAGTAAATTTATTTTTTTGCTCAAAGTGTTTTACATGATTTCGATAAAAATGATATTAAACAATAATTGTTTTCTTTGACACGTACATAACATCAAAATTTTACCATATACAATCAGTAATAAT
>JAULCA010437852.1:0-10906 GCA_032360845.1 Crassadoma gigantea | reverse complement strand
TATACCCAGTATCTTTGAAATATTTGAATGTCTCCAAATTTTTAGGTCAGATTGACAAAAGTTGAGTGTTCATGGACATGAGTCACCTCTACCCAAAACAATTCTATTTTGTCTATTTTCGTCCAAAACTTTTCTCTGGTAAACAAATTGGACTCTTTAAGTCAACAAACCACATCAGATTGAGCTAAAAATTGTTGGACCACAACAGTTATCTAACTTATCAGACCACCCCAAAATTAAGCTGGGCATTACCAGGGACAACAGTATGAGAAAAAAAGATTTCAGGCATGTCCAAGTCACCAACGACGTAATTTAAGCCTCATTTTCCCTTATCCTTAGTTTGTACAAAACAGTGAAGGTTTTATCTTCAGCAATAGACAAATGAAAATAAATGATTCAATGCCAGTATCAGTCATCAGATGTATCTGTCTGGTTACCATGGACGATGGCACTAACTACACCTTATTGGCTCTTCCCGATTTCTGTCTTTCCCAAGTAAATTGAAATGCCCGAATTCACAAGTTCAGAAGAAAGGTTACAATTGGGATCTGTGTAGAAAATAAATTGAAACGCCAATACTTACAACATATTGAAGAAAGCTAGAAAGGTTAGAATTCAGTTTTAACTTTCCGTCGATTCGGTGCCCTGTACAATAGATGTTTCCAATGCCTCCATCACAGTACAAATTGAGTTACAATACTCCAAAGACCGGAGTGAAAATTGAAATTAGTGTATGCGGTTTTTTGTCCCCTCCAGAGAACAGGGCCGGTTGGAGAAATACTGGTAATGAATGCATGGTACCGATGTAACGGTCCATATTGATTCCCTCTCGCCTAGCTAACTCATTTGACACCTTAACCATTTTCTCCTCCTCTCCCTAGAGAGGGTCATGTCAGACAGGTTTACAGGGACAAAAACCAGTAGACACTTGGAACCTATATACCACTACCCCCATATAGTGATGGTACAGCCAGGCCATGTACACAGAACAAATACATCATGAAAAACTACCCTAACAATGTTCAATATACTGGTGATAAATTGCCTCTTTCGGGACATTGAAGACATTTCGAACCATCATGTTGTTCGATTTAGACTGTAACTGCTCTTGTAATATATCTGTAAATCCTACAGAAATTATAGTAAAATGTAATATAACACTGTATCCGTCAGATTCTACAGGCACTTGATCTTTTCCTCACATATATCTTAATCTTCCGAACAAATATTTTTCCAAAATTGTACACGAAGGCCTCCTAATGAGTCTTCAACAAGACGTTATTTTATAAACAAACTCCATAATTTTTTAATCAATTTTTATCTCCATGGCAATGTGGGTTTTTTCTGTCGTTGTAAGGCAACTTTTTACTTCTGAACAATGATCCAAAACCTAAATTCATAATCAAAAATATTACACAAAGAAATGGAAAGAGCAATTTTTCAAATCTGACAAAAATTACTATTGCCTGACAGGACTGGAATCCACCACTTTCCTGTGTGGAGAAAATTCTGCAAGAATTTGGTTGGAGCAACGACAGGATTTCATCTAAAATCAATATGACTCTAAACAGTCCTAAACAAATACCCATTTATCTTCAAAAGAGGTCTTTAAATGATCACAGTTATGGCGCAATTTTCAAATTCATCATCCCACTTAATTCCATGCCTTCCGAGAGTCTCTGCAATCAAACGAAGGCTTGCAGCAAATCTCTAGGTTATGCAAGCCTTCCAGCTAGTGACAACAGAATCAAGACAAAATGTGCCACAGTGAAAACCTTGTAAAGATGGCAAGAAAAGAGGCAGAAATTGAATTAACATGTCTGTTTGTTGACAAAGGCGAACACATCCCCTCACATCTCTCTGGAGGCTACAGCCTAACACAAGACCTCCTGTTTCCCCCTTATTTCCCTCAGGAAACTAGTTAACTTATTCAAGTAACATTTTTTATTACATAGTAAGTTATTTCAAAACTGATTTTACAAATTTTTCTTAATTATACTTAAATAAGCATTAAACCTATAAGGACTGTAAAATCATAAACTTTGCATTAACTTTGATAGATCAGTTCAGAGAGTGTAACCCATGGGACAATCTTTAACCTTACACCTTCCTCTAAAATACTACAGATTATACCAAATCTATTGTGGCTGCTTGAACTAAGAATGGTTATTTCCATTACAACACCATTACTTGTCCCAGCCAGAGTAGCTAGACTGGCTATTTCCAGTACAACGCCACCGCTTGTTCCAGCTAGACTAGCTAGATTGGCTATTTCCAGTACAACGCCACCGCTTGTCCCAGGCAGAGTAGCTAGACTGGCTATTTCCAGTACAACGCCACTGCTTGTCCCAGCTAGACTAGCTAGACTGGCTATTTCCAGTACAAGTATCAATCAATTAGCCTGCATCATACCAGAAAGTGAAAGAGAGAAAATAAATTTGATGTTAGGGCAATAGGCAGTTAGTTACCATGGAAATCTGTCCAAGTCTAGGAAATCAAGGGTCCAGCATTTCTATATATAGACAGTCATTTGTCCAATCACCAACACATTACTGTTCTATGGATGGCAAAGCCTGACCATTCAAATGAACAAGTGCCTTTCATCAATTAGCCTCCAGCTGGTGACCATTGTCCTGAGCACTGATCAGTCCAGCATGCCCACTTCCTGGTCAGGGTAGTCATAGAGACTGTCAACAAGCCCTTACTATCAGGCTGTGTTGAATGGCACTTTAGGACCAGGGTTTGGTCCAGAAGTGAAGCCAATCAAACGAGCCTTGGCTGTATAATACACTACAGAAAAGGCAGAACAGAAACTTCGGGCCAGAATTATTCACAGTGGCAACATACATTTTGTCAAACCTTTAAAATGAAGTCAGTGATTTTAAATTCATATCGAAATTACATATCTTGTTCATCAACAATTCTGCAGACATAAAGACTGAATGAGGACTGTTGCCATGGTTACTGAAGGTAAATGTTTACCTGTTCTAAAGCCTACACTCTACACCCTATTACAGAGTTGAAATGTTAGATGCCTTATTTACATTATCCCCCAGGGTAAACACTAAATACAACATGTTTATACAACCCTACACTTATACATTTTGTAATGTTTGTTGCAAGTTGAACTTTACTTAGCAAAAAAAAAAAAAAATCAGACATTTTTTTCATTTAAGACCACTGAATGTCAAATATATACTGATCAGCACAAACATTTCTCTTGATGTGTAATTTCCTCTAAATACACCCCTTTACCAAGAAACTAAAATTACAAATGTTTCATCGTCATAAATTTCTTGACTACATAATGGACTTTCCAAAAACGGGGATTCTCGTGAGACCCAGGACACCGGGAGTGACATGTAACTTGGTGATTGGGTGGCGGTGAGGATGTAAACGACATAATAACAGTCTGTTTAGGACACAGCTGATGGCCCTGACAGGACATGGTGAAATACGCAATGGTTCAATACATCAACACATTTCCATGTCAACGAAATCACAGATAACAAAACAAAAATGATGTGTTCAATGAAGATCTATAGTTCACTGTTAGCCAGTGTGTTGTGAACAAGCTGTTACTGTCGCCTGGCTTTAAGCTGTTGATGTGAGCCTGATAGCGGTCAACATCTGTGACTAGACTACCTATTGAGGAAATCTCAAACATCTTTTGTTATCCTCCTCCCGGTCCAGTGAACTCTAGGGGACATAGCTGATGTTTACTTGTAATTCTCACAAACAAGTGACCTGAGATTGTTCACTCACTTTGTTTTCTATAGAAAAAAACATATTTTACAGATCTGTATCTTTGTCATAAATACCCTTGATATCTGAATCTTTGTCATAAATACTCTTGATATCTGGTCTGTTCACAACTCATTACATTTCTAGGATTTAAATTATCAGGATCACATCTGGTGATGTAGACAGTAGTTATCTACCCTTTCTCTCAATCCAAAGGACTCTGACTACTTGAATACCTTACTTCCCACTTTCAGTCTATCCTATTTACTCATTCACCCCTGAATATTCATAATGAACTATACTAAACATTCAATTGGAAGAGTTCAAATGTATCTTCAGGGGTGAATAAGTTAAAAATAGTTTTACTAAATTGTCTCCCTTTCCGACAGTAACTGACCACTGTGTAGATTTTTCACTTACACTCATGTCAATGTGAAGTTTCAAAATGTATAAGGTCTAGTATTGTTTAACATCACACTTCAGTCAAAACACTGGGTATCATTTCGAGATAATTACCTGAAAATCTTTTGTCTGATGACTACAGTATAGAAACTGATAAACCGAATGAAAAAGACAATAAAACTATCCAATTTGCCAACTTTTAATTAGAAAACTGATCAACAGTGCATGAAGTCCTACCACAATAAGGATAAGATAGATGGATTCACTAATGTCAATAACCTGTTCACAGTTTAGATCATGCTCCGTAGACGAAGCAAGAAATTGCTTCACATATTTGTGTTGTAAGAAGCTGGAAGTCATCAATGTTTGATGGAAGCACACAGGATTCCCGGTAAGTCTGGTAATCAATCAGATGGAGACGGTGCTAAACTATCATCACTTTTCATTAATGGTTTTGGTAATTGTACAGAACCCAAATATATCTACATCCCCGTTAAATTACCGTTATTAATTATTCAAAACAACAAACGAAAATGATTTAAAATCGGCAGGCCCCTATAGGTATGTTTCGACTCAAGGCACATGTATTATACATCTGTGTCTGGATAGCTGTTGTAAGGTAGTTATAATAAGTCTATACGGTTCAAACGGATCCCGTCATTAAATTTTAACAGGTCGCCTTGCAGTGATGTATGAACAGAAACCTTAACACTGTACATTGTAACGCAACATACTTCAGTGAGCAGAAAATTACACAAACATACCATGGCCTACAGTAAGTCCTCAGCTAAACCAATTACTAGCTCCATAAAATATTCACCAACATGACAGATTATTGTACACATGTTTATCCAAAAAAATTTTTATTTAAATAATCACTTTCTTTTTAAATAAAGCTGTTTACATTTTCCAATATTAACGTAAATATCCATATAACCAGAAAACTAAGTCTTTATAATCCGAAAATTCTCAAAATAAACAACTGATCACAAGATGGATTTACAAATCTTAAATGTGACTTAAGGTAGACAAAGTGTGTATTATTTGCTCACAATGCACAATGACATTAGCAAAGTTACATAATCCATTCCTTTATGACACACAAGCCAATCCTTTGTTATAACAGTAACAGAAAATAAGTTGTATAATATAAAAGCTAATATTTAACTGTAGATTTTCCAAATGACCTTTGAAATGATATCTCCTTACTTTTTATGAAGCTTGTATTTACGTATCTTATGGTTCAAAATGGCATGGGCGTTTTTTTTTATCTGAACAAGCTGAGGCTGGTTTGTGTCAACAAAAATCTGGGTTTAAATGTCAGAAAGATGTCTGTTATTTTCTTACATGGCAGACCTGACATTTAACCAGGGCTGCTGCTAGTTGGGTTTTTTTTTAAGGAATTGCTTGATATGATATACAACATATAATTTTATGTCTCCAAATTAACATGTTTAATCTACAAGGTTAAGGAGTGCAAAAACCATCATTTAGGTCCTCTTTACGTCAAACCATATACATGTCAATGGTCTACCTCAGAGGGGAAAGAGGTGGTCTAAAGAAATTTGTTTCCTTTTTAAAGACATGCATTAGTAATACAAATGCAATGATATTAAGGCAGGCTGCAGCTGAAGATTGATTTGGAGATTGGATTATCTATGGCTGTCAGAAGGAATTTCTATCCAGTTTGCATGTCTTATTGGAAGGAGTTAATGAATTTCTATACACTCTGCACTCCTATAGGCTAAAATCATCTTAATATTACTAATAGTTTTTTTACGGGAGTTTTTCCTTCTATACAAGTGAAGTCCAGACCTATGTGAGCTGGGGATCTATGAATGCCTTACTCCAGTAATTTCAGCAGCTATTAAAGTCAAAAGATTAAAATTCCTGACATGGTATCGAGCATTACCGGTAGACGTTTACAGCACTGAATGCCATATCAGACCAGTGCATGCATGATCTATGCATGATGAAAAGGTTAATTATGAGGAAAAAAAATCTTTTGAAGGTCCTGTTTTTCCTTTGGATCTAATTGACCAATGACCCCTACATTTTCAGGGTTTACATGTTTCCACATGACAACACCAAACAGGCCACACTTGTTTCCTGGATGAAACTGAAGTGTAACACCATCAAGGGGTGTTTAGGAAGCACTGTCACTTGTTCATATGCTATACTAATTGTCAAACAACAACTTCAAAAACTAAACTACAGTTTCTCGGTGTTGTATTTACACGACACGCTACATCAAAGACATCGCCTCATTGTGACAGATCATGACCCCATGACCACGTTCTTTCTTCTTGATCTACGATGCCCCTTCGATAATTGTGCCTAGATAGTAAGAAATCGGAGAGCTCTCTTGGAGATACCCACTTTAGTTGCCTATCACAGCCTGGCATTTTTTCCCCCTAATTATAAATGTACACAAATTTTATCAATTAATTAACAAGAAAAAGATTTTAAAATAAGGTATTTTAAGAATAGGTCTGTTTAAACATGACGGAGCACCAAGTGCATTTCTCAGACAATAGAAATTATAGTCTTTGTCTACGTAATTAAAACAGGTACTTGTCTACACCTATAACACCAAATTAGGATCTTGTCAAAATACCTTTAACTCGCATGTCTACCAGCCAGAACATGAACTTTATTTATCATGGACAAACACTTATTTACAAGGCCAGAACAATTCTCAATATAAAGGATGAATTCATTTTTAAAAAAAAAATTTTTAACAAATATATTGCCTATCCTGTTTAACCAGTTGTAGAACAGAAACTCAATCCACATGCAATGGTTATTATGTACCTTTACAGCACATGTCCCTAACCTTATCAAATATTTAAATTTGATGTAAAATAAGCCAATTTCATTTAATTGAAGGATTACCCTGTGCATCTGTCTATGCATTTTTCAACCACTGCAAATAAATCCATCACATTGTGTGATTTTGGTCACTGATAGATGGACAATCAATTTATTTTGGATGTAAACAAACAACACAATTATCAGCCTGCCGGCTGTGTTAGCGACCATTACTACCAGTGTTTCCAGCATTAACTACCCCATTTAATTGCTTCCCTACCAACATTTATAAATTTTCATTTAAACCCTGTGCATGTGCTTAAACGTTATCACAAAGCATATCAGGAACCAAATCGGCAGAGACAAGACAGCAATGCCGGCACTGCCATCTAATGGCAGGAATAAATCGCATTCCGATCAGATTCTGACGTAAAGCAATATACAACAAGGAATACAAGCATATTTTTTACACTTTAGAGGTCCCTGATGAAATAATATTTCCAAGGTAAATAGACATCAACATCATTACATTCCGTTCCATGGCCAGGCGTCTACTTCAAATTGTTATCCAGCAAATTTTATTAAATCAATTTGGTGTGGGGACCAGCTTCAATACAAGCCTGGCATAATTATTCCCTACAGTTTTATGACGTAAGCTAATAAATAGAAATTGCAGCAAAATGCAGCCTTGACTATTTCATTCTGTATGTCAATCTATCATGTTTTATAATCACACATAAATTATGAAAGATTCAAAGAGCTTTTGTGAACACATCCATGGCCGTTACACAAACAAACGGTACACTAGCTATTAACAGGATATAATACAGATAATGTACACTATAAAATACGTATTTTATTTTACAACATCAAAATGTGTTCCACAGATCTATATGTTCCTCATTATCCCACTAATAATGGAAAGCAAGCACATACATTACAGAACTCGCCACGACTTAAAACGTAGCTGTAAAGTATTTCTGAGAGATTCTTATCACTGCCTTTGTAATGCCTAATATGGACAAGCAAACAGGGATGGGAAAAGCTCACACACTGTGACACAGACCATCGACTCCAGAACTCCGATAGCAATCTATCACCCCAAATTTGAAGATACCAATTTAAAAAGCACATGTTGTGGAGTCACTCCTTCTGGAACTGTGCTGTTAGCCGTTTGATGGCACCCTTATGATAAAAACCCTCACCAGTGCTACAACCCCATCACCCTTTCATTTGCCACATGCTCATTTTATTCCCCATGGTAGCTAACTTGCCTTACATCTATATCATTGCTGCCTTACGTTTTCTCGTTAATGATAAACAAAGAACACTACACAGCAGTTCTATAAGACGAGTACTAGCTTACTTCATCAGTGTTGTAAATAAACGGTGATTACACATAGCATACACAAATTTGAGTTTTATTGAGTAAATATAACTTGAGTTTTAGTGAGTTAATAGTTTTGACAGTTTTCCTGGGTAAAACAAATTGCAAGTTTTAGAGATGAAATATAACTGAGTTTTACTGGTCATATAGCGAATTGTCTGAATTACTGAATAAACAGAACTCCGAACTTTACTGAGAAAATAAAATTTGAGTTTTATTGAGTAAATAGAATTGTGAGTTTTAAGTTTATCTGATCAAAAATATCTTCGTTTTCCTGAGCAAATATAACTGTGATGCAAATTTCTTAGATATTGTGGTCAATATAAAGCTATATGGTATAAGTGATAACCAGGGGGGATCTTCACACAGCACATACAACATTGTCTCTCAATCTAGTGTAGCGTGGCAGATCAATTCAGCCACAAGTCTCAATCGTCTTGGTGTCAATTGTGGTTATGGGCAGTACTAAGTCATTGACAGCTTATATAGCTAACCAATATCTCACCAACCAAGTTTCTGGTAAACAGATGCCAACCTCAGGTCCAAATGGCACACAAGCATTCTAAAATGTTCCTTTTTCTGGAGTTAAATTTGTGCAGTAGGAAACTGAAAATGTTGGGTCTAAATTTGGATTTGATTTGTTTGGATACAGAGGGGGTAATATTCTGATTTATTGCCATTCCCAGTAATATAAGTGTAAAGTTTACAGCAAATCTAACATAACTTTTCTCTTCAAATGAATATGTTTTTGTCCAATTCTTAGGGCTCTGTTTAATACGTAATTTTTGTGCAGCGTATCATAGAATTGTGAGGACCTTCCTTCTTACATAAGTATAAAAATGGCATTGTGCATGCCATGGCTTAAGCACCAGGTAATGTTAGGCAGGAATCAATATGGACCAGAGAAAGCCTCTTATAGGTTGACTTTGCGATCACCCTGCTGGAAAGCGACTCCTTCCCCGAACCATTGGTGTTGACCAGTTGTACCAATCTGCCACAAATGAAGCCTAATGTTTCCGAGTCAGCCTTCCAAGGTGTCTACTTATGAAGGAATCTGGGACCGGAAATATTGGTCTTCCTAGCTGCTGTGTATGACGGTTTTATGTAATGTTACAAGCTTGCCTAGTGAAGACCTTACAAACCTGTATACCACATATCGTAAGGCCATCTTAGGACTAGAGAATTGCTATAAACAAAGCAATCACACAAATAAGTATTTACATAGAGTAAAAATAAAATTAATTTGTCCTTAATTTGCTAAACTGAGCTGATTATTCCATAATAACCTTGACATATATTTACAAAGTAATGTCAGATTTCTATACTTTAACAGTTCACTAAACATGTCAGGATAACATTTTGACATCTGTAGATTAGGCATATAGACAAGGGCCCTATACTGGTCCAGTAAACTTGTCATCCCCCATGTGGATCCCTAGGGAACCCTGCAATCCTAGATTCTACAGTGACACTAATCACTGATATATACACCACACTGTTACTGCAGGCATTATATTGGATTAACTCGTTCACCCCTACATATCTAAACTGGACTTGCTCAGTCTATGATTTGATAAGGTTCAAATTTGAATTTAGGGGTGAATGGATTAAGATTGAGTCGTAGTTGTACTGAAGAGAGAAAGGAAGGGAAAGGAGAAAGGGGACTTTCTCTAACCATATCAATTATCGTATGTCATTTCCAATAAAAATCATCCCCTCCCCTACTCTTCACTTGTTACTTAAAACAGATTACTTCCCATAACAGAAATTACACAACCAACCAACCCCCACTCCCAAAGCAAATACATCCAGACATTGACACAGATTAACATCTAACTGTAAAAATATCATCAAGTAACCACTGCCCCTAACCGGAAGGCTGGCAGCCCCCTGACCTAGGCTGGCAGCCCCCTGACCTCTGCTCAACACCTCTGCTGACATCTATGGGACTATCATCTCATCATCCCATGCTAAACACAGAATGAGATAATGACTGTGATTAGTCAGTCAGCTGACCAATCATATCCAAGCTGACAAGACCAGAGGACAATAGTGACAATTACACTACATTGTCCCCCTGGGATACAGACAATGATCCATCACATGTTAAATACTGGATCCTATAGACAGTCATTAGTGTAGACAGTGGAGATACAAGGCTTCCTCTCGCTGGTCATATACTACAGATAGTACAAAGTCCAGACTAAACTATTAGTCAATAGTAGAAACAAGGTTTAGTCAAGACATAAGCCTACCTCTATTAATCAATACTAGAAGTCCAAAAACTTCTAGATGATTCCCTAGTAGATATTATTTAACTGGCAACTATCATTGAACAATGATTACTTGACAACATTCCAGCCACATCATCATCCTCCATTTCCTCCAGCTGTATCATTATAACTGCTATGTACATTTAGTTATGTACATGTATGTACACAAAACCCTCAGATTACTATTGTTTACATCATAAATTACATTTTGCCAAATTGCTTCATTTTATAAAACCAAGAATATTTTTCTAGACATCAGTTTGCAAAAAAAACATATGACCCCCCCCTG
>JAULCA010437841.1:0-10906 GCA_032360845.1 Crassadoma gigantea | reverse complement strand
TATGATCTCATGATAAATTTGAGATAATTAGACTTCGACACTCTGGAGAGACACACACTCAATTATGTATGGTGACTACAACTAAAATTCACCTACCGACCTCTGGATCAGTCAATGTACCACGGAATCAGATTAGATTAACTCCGTGTATGTACTCATTAACTACACAGCGAGTTATCATCTAGATATCTATGCCCGCGTTGTCACTTATTAAATATGGAAAATAAAGAATCAACAAAACGTAATGACTGCGACGTGTTGATATTATATAAACAAGTCATGCATGACATTACACGATGTTAACAAGTCATGCATGACATTTCATTTTATATATTTGTGTGTGCACAGTATCCGCTGCCATTATCATTGTATAAACGAAACAGATATTAGTGCGTACGTATTTCTGTGATGAAATGATAATGTGTAATCGAGCGCGTTGATAGAAATAGGACCATTCCTCTGCTGAAGCCCTACTGCGGGGATTCGGGACACAATCCTCATGTTACGCTTATCACGGTAACGAGGAAAAATAACTCTTTGTTAGCGACCGGTATACAAGAGTTACCCGCTCCAACCACCTGATCAGGAACTAGTATATTTTTTTCTTTCACACACGATAAATTCATAACACAACATGTTGATATTTGTAAATTGAGAACGACATATCCATTTCTGTGGCTAGAAATTACGGATTTCAGCATCAGATGGCTACATTATGTAACAGCCATTTATCCCTAAGTATCAGGCAGGAATGTGTCCATTAGTTTCATACTATTATATCTATAACCCATGTCAGAACACCCAACAAATATATACTAACACAAATTTAAACAGACCTACTTCAACTTCAATCGAGATCCGTCGGCACTTTCCGCAATAGAGAAACTTAGATTGCGGAAAGTGCCGACGGTTACCGATTACTTAACTTATAAAGACCCGCCATTACTTGTAAGCAACTGAGCAATGTGTCGCTTATTTTGAACGAACTAGCTTAAATTTGTCGATTGAGGGTATACGCATGTATGTACATGTCTACCTATTCCACTTATATCAATATCCAAAAGGCACCAATAAGACTACTGGCAACAGCGTTTCGAAATGATATGTTAGATGTGTTATCGGCTTGTTAGTGAAATGAATATGAAGCATCACACGAAATTGTTTACACGTGCTGAAATGATCTATGCTATGTTGTCGTGAGTGCATTTTAGTTTACATTATAATAATTCAATCACATCACGTGTCTATGCTGAGCAGGTTCACTGCTAGAGAAGATACCTTCTGCACTCAGTGCATGAGACACTTTTGTTTTCTGCATTCATAACTGCTATCACATAGATATCTGAGGAGATCCAGGTGGTTCCTATCATCGATGGTGTCCGTCAAGTTATTAACGAAGGCGTCAGCTCGTGGTATAGTTTTACTATAACTCCCCATTCGGAACACCTCGTCCCGATTACAGTTTCTTCCATCGAAGGTAGCATTCGGAATACCTCGTCCCGATTATAGTTTCTTCCTTCGAAGACCGTTAGATGACCGTATCGACCGAGGTGTTCCGAATGCGAAGATAGATAACCGTATCGGCCGAGGTGTTCCGATTGTATAACTCCCCACTGAGGTAAGATTCTGTCATATTGTTAAACATGTAGCATTTCTTCTCCTAATACGGGTCCCTCACACTAGTTCGGCAATGTCGAGTTTGGTCAGTGGCTGGATGGTTGCCCGCCTGCTCTCACGTTAAGGCTGTCACTCAAACTCAGATTCTATGCTCAAGCCAAATTCCTTCTTATGGCGATTACTTATCAAAACTTCACATTTGATACTTCCTGTGTAGCATTAGATGATTTCTTCGCGTACATTGTACAACTATAATACGTCAGTAACAAAAAACATTCATGTTAATATTGTAGGGGAACTACTTCAAAACCGTTCACTGCAATGATGCAGGACATTCTAGTTTGCCAATACAATAGTTACCCTTGGACTTATGAACCCTTTTACTGACAAGATCATATTCATAAACGACAACAACTGTTTTTACCACGAACCAAACTGCGTAACCTTACGCTTATTTATTTATTAACATTTAAAATAATACACAGACATTTTCACTAGCATTAACAGCTCGCAGGAAAACCTGTGGAAGGCCTTGTGTGTTTTTTGTTTTTGTTTTGTTTTTGTTTTTTTTAAACAAAGAATTTAAGTCTTTGAAATCACAAATCAATAGTCTAAATTTCTATCTTTTAATCATCATGTATAAATAAAAGTACCCACGCGCGCACGTGGTGGGGTTTAGTACCATGGATTCACAGTTACTAGTTAGTTACCAAACTTCTTCACAAAAGAATGAGTAGAAGTTGTCACAGACACCGCTGTAGAAGACCGAGCTGAAGTACGATAGACAGGAGGCGTTCTCTTCGGTATCAATGAAGACTTGGTGCCAGTAATTCTCAGTTTGGTTCAGAGCCTCTCTGGTGGTGTAGTACCAGGTACCATTCTCCAATTCCCCTCCGACCCATATTCTCTCGGCTACAATACAAACATAGGTTTATGAGGGTTATTTGTAAACTCTTGTACAAAGAATGTTTAGCTCATTCGATAGAGCGTAAGACAAGTAAGTCAGAACTGCCGGGTTCGACTCCTGGAGGAGGCATTGGAAAAACAATGAAACAGAGGTTATTGGCTCCGCCAGGAGTCGAACGAAGCAGCTCTGGTTTACTAGTTTTACGCTCTACCGAAAGACTTGAAGAGAACATCTCCATAGCCGAGTCGATAGGAAGCGGTTAGTATTTTACCAGGGTGACACACATATTTGATATTAGTGATAAATCCAAAACTACGAGAAATTGCACTTCCATACAGGCACCCTTGACACGCCAGGGGACACGCTTATTTCCGTTTCTGCACCCTTGGGATATTCCTTCATCTCAGCTGTGACATATTCCAGGATGCAGAGAACGTAAGTATTCCATCGAGTTTCGATGATGCCCATGAATATGTCACAGAAAAAGGCGACCGCGATAGTCTTTTGGTGCAAATCGAAGATCCTGTTTTATCCACAAGGTGGCGCACACTGAGTCATCGATTTTGCAATGACATATTTCATGGGCGTAAAGATTTGGTATGGGTTAGTATTCTTTAACGTCCTTTCAACAGCTATGGTCATTTAAGGACGGCCTCCCCTGTGTGTAAGATGCATGCGTGTAGTGTATGCATGTGTGTTTTGGGAGGCTGGCCCCTGCAGGTAGGGCGTAAGAACTGTACCTGCTGCCCACATTGCATGCTCGTAAGAGTTGACTAAGTATGGGATCTTATCTTTTCTCTTCTTTCTAAACAACTTTCTTCTTCCTAATGTCTCCCTTGACAATGCCTTACTTTTGGCCATAAGTTGAGAACCGAGACAAACTAAAGTCCTTTACATAGTAGTTATATTAAACATTGAGTAGATGCTGTGATAACGAAGGAATTCTGAATTGTTATGTAAGCCTAATAAACATTTGAAAAATAAAATCAACAAAAGTCACCCTTACACAAGCTAAGAGATATACACTATATACAATGGAAAAGTGTGTTTTGTAACTCTTTTACAGAGAGGTTCAGATCTATCTACAAATGTAATTTTTACTTTATACATGATGATAACTAAAAGAAAGACAAAGAACACATGTATTTTTGACGACCAGGTAGCGCTAAACTGCATTGTATTCGATGTAACGGTGATTGAAAGTTTCTTAGGGGAGCTAACTCGAACAAAACTAAGACCTTATAAGGTGTAAAGTAACAAACGCTGCATGTAAATACCGTAGTAATACTGGTAGAAGTTGTCGTAGATGTAGGAATATTTCTCGAACGTGTCCAGCACAGCCAGCTTTCCCCCGCTCTGCTCACACACTACCTGGGCACCATACCAGTCCTCCTGCGGAGTCAACACAAACCGGACACACCAGTTCAGGTCGGCTACAAAGGTGTAGTTACGTCCGGCACAGACTCCTGAAACAGGTGAGGAAAATAAAAGTTGTGAGGTCTCGTCCATAACAAACTCTAAAACAACCGAGGTAAAACAGTAATCGTGCTTTGATATCCGACAGAAGCTCTCAAAACTAGTACAAAAAAACAACAGTTATGTTGTTATGTCACATTAAAAAACAATAATCGTATAGTTATATCTAGAAAAATAAACAAACAAAAAATGAATGAGGATACAATGATCGAGTGATGTCCAGTACATAAATTAAATAATCTACACATTGACTTTTTATTCATTTTTACCTTTACTCAATGATACATTAAATTATATTACCACAATATTGAGACACACAGTATACAAACTTTTCAACACTTGGGTTCCGTTTGTCGATGGTTCGGAAGTTGTTTGTGTGGTCAGGACGGAAACGTACCCACGACATTGTTTTAAAGGCGATGAGTAGGATACTACGTCACATCCGGGAATTTTTGCACATTCCATGGTACATGCTAGAGTGGAGAGCCTTTTCCTGACGAACAGGGCAGGTAGTTCTATCCTGTTTGAATATTGTTGATTTACAGACCAAGCACTGTTCTTTATGGAAACATCTGAAAATCAAATAGAAACGAAGAGCCATCAGAATTTGGTAGGGGTAAGCAGGGGCAAGGCCATACATTGAAAAATATAACAATATATCTACATTTCTGCTGCAAATCCCTCTACATGTATAATCTCTACCAGAAAAGAATGCATTCATAGGGCTATGAACGCTATCATATCTATTAATTTAACGTGTCTCGTTCTGCCTCGTGAGATATGCGCGAGAAGCAAATATATTCATGAGACTAAGCTGTTTTGTGAATTTCGTTTGGACTGACTGTACAGAAACTTTAATGCCGCAATACAACAGTCAGTCATTTAACTTGATCTTAAGTAACTGAAAAGTTATTACGATGTAAACAATGAACGAAATTATTGTAACATTAAAGCCGGAATAGTTAGAGCGTCACGTTATGGGTGTATAGCAAGCTTGATATTTGATATGGATGTAATCGTTTTGCCTTCATACAGGTATGAATGTATGATAAAATAAGTCGAATTCCTACATGGCCAATTTTTGTGTATTAGGCGGAGGAATACTCATAATTTAGGCCTCAACTATTGTTTAGATCACAAATGTTCTTTCTAGTAATGAAGATTTTTAATGAAAACTATCTTTATCAATTGAAAACAAAACTACATATCTTACCTTGTGCACAAATAAGGTTTCTACAAGTAAACATTACGACCACAATAAACCAGAGTACTTCCATGTTTCCTTTGTTTCATACAGTGTTCTATGTATTACCAAACGTACACCCGTGCTTCTCTATACTGTAGTCGCGAATGAATCTTCAAACGCCGTAGAGGTAGGAGATAATGAATGTTCTGACCAACAGTGTACAAGGTATAATCCCGTCTGGGTCCGGATACGCTATAAAAGGCAAAGACTATTCTCTAGAGATACCCGCCATTGTGACCCTATACTGGTGATGATTGCGAAGTGTATTCCGATTAAACATAACATGGAGGTGATTACTTGAGTAAACACCACAGCGTCAGGTTATCGATATTGAGATTCAGTAAAGGTGTAAGCTTCACATATTGATCAACCGATCATTAATCGTATTTGGAAAAAAAACAATTTCTTTATTAATACTGAAATGGTATTTTCTTCCGATGCGATTACTAGGGGTCACACGGCAGCCAATATATAATTAATGTGCTGCTATGAATGAAATATCATAATGAAAGCGTACCGAAGCGTCAACAAACCATAATTCGAGCTCAAAATTAACACAATTAGGAACAAAAAGGAAAGATTGAACGGAGACCATTGAAAACAATAATAAAATAATAAGAACATTATTTCGGAAGGATAAGTGTATTCTGCTCCATGTGAATCTGGGTAAAAATGATGTCATGTTCTCACACTTAGAACAGGCACAAAACCACAAGTCGCGCTAATGAGCATTATCAAAACATCTACCTTCATATCCCACCAATAAATAGCATTTTTTCTATCAGATCATGATATAGTGACTAATAGCGGTCATAAAACTTGTCCCTAGCCTTCATCAGCCACCATCT
Source organism: Crassadoma gigantea (assembly GCA_032360845.1). NCBI lineage: Eukaryota > Metazoa > Mollusca > Bivalvia > Pectinida > Pectinidae > Crassadoma > Crassadoma gigantea. Next base: position 4,812 of record JAULCA010437841.1, on the reverse strand, counting down.
TCGGAAACCCTGTGTTGTAAGTTTGTCCGTCAACAGTTCACATCTATAACGGATGTCATGATGATCGGAGCAAACCAATGAATGCCATAACTACTGCGGCACGTAAACACCATAAGTTAGGGAAGTAAACACCATAGGTTAGGGAAGTAAACACCATAGGTTAGGGAAGTAAACACCATAGGTTAGGGAAGTAAACACCATAGGTTAGGGAAGTAAACATCATAGGTTAGGGAAGTAAACACCATAGGTTAGGGAAGCAGGGATGTTATTACCAAGAAAGGGAAAGTTCGAGATATAAAAATCGTCCCTCATATCGTACAGCCTAGTAGTAAGTTGTCAAGGTAGTCATGTAGTAGGTAAAGGTCGACAAGAAGAGTGTGTAATGTCCTTGATTATAAGCTCTGGAGGGTAAATACGGTCGATGTGGTCATTATTTTTAATTGTTATTCAAATACAGCACATGGTCGATATTTCTTAAAGTAAAATTGAGGAAGTGACCATTTTTTTTTATGACTAGTCCTGATAAGCTTCTTATAGAGTAGAAATCATTTGACAAAATAAAGTCGGTAAGAGGCGGGGCAGTTTGTTTCCATATTAATGTCTACAGTTGTTTGCAAAATATCATTTACCTTTTTTTGATTTCATCTTTACCATCGCCAGTTTTATTTTTATAAAACATCTTCCAAAATAACTGACAACTCTATATTTATATTTCCTCCAGGTCTCTGACGGTATTACAGATGCGTGGAAGCTATATTTCGTCTTTCGTACAATTGAGAAATCCATAGGAATGGTTTCATAGTAACCCTATTCTCTATATGCAAGAAGATGTATTGCTTGCCAACAGGAAAGGAGTTATTAGTCTGTTTTGTCTGCCAATACAACCATATTGTTATGCAGATTATTTTCCAAATATGATTGTGATAATTTAATACTTATATAACATTAAATAACTAAGTCAGACTCATCAACATTCAGAATTTTCAACAACAACTCCCTTCCCATCCCACCCCCACATTTTATCGGTTGAAATTGATGTAATAGGGGAAAAGCACTGTGTAGAGTTTCCATTGCGCACGAAAGGTTGTGTTATAGCGATGGCATTTGACAGCGTTAATAATATTTGCATCTAACGATATGGACAATAGCATTTGTAATTTGACAACAATGGTTCAGGATAAATAATTGTTGCTAGTCAGAACACAGTCCATTGCTGGAGATACCAGGATACATCATCATGGCGTCCCCGACAGAGTCGAGGAAGTCGGTTAAGGAAGAAGAGAAGGCAGAGAAGAAGGTCAGGTTCTAAATTGTGAGACTAAAGTTAAGTTAGCATAGTGAAGTCACAAAGATAATGTGCGATTATATTAATCAAAACTGAAGAAAATTGAACTAAAAGTAAGGTAATTGTTTTGAAAAAATGAAACTAGATGAGGTTTTATGCAGTTAAAATGATTTGATCGAAAACTACTTTTAACTTAACTGTCCAAGTTAAACATCACAGTAATATACATCAGTTATTGCTTTCTGATTAAAGAAAAAAATGTAACATGTATTGCCTTTGTTTCAAGGAATGAACGTGGTTGAATTGCTTCAGCAGAGTGATAATACATATAGCATCAAGCAAGGGTTATTTACACGTATTTTGCAGACATAATACAAGTATTTTGATTATATACAGTGGTCTATAATGTTGAGAGAGGGAGGTAGTTATTCGTGGCTTACAGTCATACTTATCACTAGAGACGATTTATTGGTAATGTTTATCCTGTTATTACTATGATGACAGTGATGGTCAATCTCATATAAGTGATTTTGTTAAATGTTTTACATTGTTGGTACAAACTTGTATACAAATGTCGGTGTCGAATCCACTAGTCGCTTGTTACTGACTCGACTGGAGGTTATTTCCCCGAACCCACTAGTCGCTTGTTACTAACTCGACTGGAGGTTATTTCCCCGAACCCACTAGTCGCTTGTTACTGACTCGACTGGAGGTTATTTCCCGTTATAAAACTTCCTATTATAGTTATCTGATTTTCCTCATCATACGATATTAAAACATATCAGTGGGTTATCAATGTTAATTGGGATAAAAATTGCTACATGGATATTCATCGGATATTTTGTTACTACGGAATGTATATATAATAACACTGTTGTAGACACAGATATTATATTTATCTCATAACGACAATATAGTCTGATGTAGGTACTGAATATCTGTAGGATCTTTATTTATCTGCTTGCTATATATACATATAAACATAACTTTTCCAGCTTATTTGTGGAGTTGAGTCGTAGTGAGATATATATGACTGATTTCCTGGTTTAAAACAGTTAGTCGTTCAAACTGTAATCAAGTAGGGAAATACATATCTAAATGAGTCACACTTGGTGCCTTCGGTATTTCCTCCGTGGTAGCTATGTCACGCTTGGTGCCTTTGATATTTCCTCTGTGGTAGTTGTGCCACGCTTGGTACCTTCGGTATTTCCTCCGTGGTAGCTGTGTCAGAGTTGGTGCCTTCAGTAATTCCTCCGTGGTAGTTGTGCCAGGCTTGGTAACTTCGATATTTCCTCCGTGGTAGCTGTGCCACGCTTGGTACCTTCGATATTTCCTCCGTGGTAGCTGTGCCACGCTTGGTACCTTCGATATTTCCTCCGTGGTAGCTGTGTCACGCTTGGTACCTTCGATATTTCCTCCGTGGTAGCTGTGTCACGCTTGGTACCTTTAATAATTCATCTGCATTATCGCATCTGTCTGTCGACATGCTATATAATAAGTGATATACTCCTTACAGTCAAACAAGAAACATTACAATGAATGGTAAAGGTGATAGTTCATTTACAATGTGAACATTATAAGTGTAGCACCTGTCTTTCATTTCATTTAAGAGTTGACTTTCATGCAGGAAACTACTACGGAAGAAGTTCCAAACGATGAGGAGGGAAGTCCCGAGGATGAAGAAGAAGAAGAGGAGGTTGAAGAGGAAGAGAAGCCGGGATCTGTTCACATGCCCCCAGATGGTGGCGGCAAAGCTATGTGTGTCTTTGTGTCGTGTTCAGTCATTAAAATCTGTGTTATCGCCATCCAGAGTATTTGCGACAAAAGTATTATGACTGTGGTCGGTAGAAGTGAAAACAAACGTCTTCAAGAAATCCTAGTTTCTGCACAGACCGTTGCTTGTAAGTATGTTTGTTATGATTGTCCATGATATCGTATTTTATACTGCAGTTGGCATTATTTACCTTTAAAAATTCTTTACTAAACAACATAGAAAGCAAATGCATGCTGTTTTGTTGAGAACTTATAACTCTTTTATCTGTGAGAACCATACAGGCAAAAATGGCGGTTCTTTTACACATATGACTTGATATTGGAGAGACGGTTATTCTTAGACAGAATCGTGCTATGTTAATGTGCAGCGACGCAATACGTCGTTAGTGCGATTCGAAACAAACTGAAGGACAGACAGATTAATTTATTCAGTTATTATGTAGTCAGAGATATTAACACCACGTAATGTTTGTTTTTGTGTTCTTTTGTTTAACTTGTAATTTCGAGCTTTTGTAGATTGTCATTTTTAAAATCATGAATTTCGATAATCCGTAGTTTAATAAACGTCAAAGTATCAGACCTGATTTAAGAAAATGTGTACTGATATGTGTACATCCATCTGAAAAGACTCTTCATCCAATATAGGCATTGCAGTTGGTTTAATATAGGCATTGCAGTTGGTTTAATATATACATTGCAGTTTGTTTATTATAGGCATTGCAGTTGGTTAAATATAGGCATTACAGTTGGTTTAATATAGGCATTACAGTTGGTTTAATATAGGCATTACAGTTGGTTAAATATAGGCATTACAGTTGGACTAATATAGGCGTTGCAGTTGGTTTAATATAGGCATTGCAATTGGTTTAATATAGGCATTGCAGTTGGTTTAATATAGGCATTACAGTTGGTTTAATATAGGCATTACAGTTGGTTTAATATAGGCATTGCAGTTGGTTTAATATAGGCATTGCAGTTTGTTTATTATAGGTGTTGCTGTTGGTTAAATATAGGCATTACAGTTGGTTTAATATAGGCATTGCAATTGGATTAATATAGGCGTTGCAGTTGGTTTAATATATAGGTGTTGCAGTTGGTTAAATATAGGCATTACAGTTGGTTTAATATAGGTTTTGCAGTTGGTTTAATATAGGCATTGCAGTTGGACTAATATAAGCGTTGCAGTTGGACTAATATAAACATTAACTTTGAAAAAGAAATAGAAACAATAAGTCCTAGACAGTTACTGTAAGGTCAAGCAACTCACCTCAATTGAATCTGAGTAAAAACGGAGACAAATCCATCCAAGCGCATCTTCAATTATTCACCGGAGTTTAAATGCAGCAAAGTAGATACGGAAGCGTCTTCAGTCAATCGTTTAAAAAGGGGGTAGTGGGTCAATTTACCATTCAGTATTACATAATTTAACCATGTTCATTTGTATAAGGTTTACTGATATATTACACGATAATGTATTTAAAACGAATTAAATAAGCGTCAGTGGATGGCTTGGCTGTCGTACTGTAGGGATTTCTGACAAATATGTTTACTTTTTCAGTACCACTGATCGGAATATTGATGACGAAATATGGCTACAGAATTGTTGGTTTTATTGGATGTTCCATGGTAACCGTGCCCCTGTTTGCTCTCGCATGGATTTCCCATAGAGAACTATATTACTTGCTCTACTGTATAGCTGGTAAGTATATATGAAGCATGCTTCGGTGAGATAGGGGAAGAAGGCGCGGGGGGAT
>JAULCA010437808.1:0-10908 GCA_032360845.1 Crassadoma gigantea | reverse complement strand
AGTGTGTCATCATTTATGTCGGATTATTCACATAGGTCCTACACAACAGGCCATGGCAATGGGCATGGTAGTCATGGCAACAATGGACATGGTAGTCATGGCAACAATGGACATGGCAACAGTCGTGGTATTAGACATGGCAATGGATATGACATTAGTGGCGGGGTCACACAGTATTACAAGGGACAAAGCAATCAACAGAATCAGCATCTACATCCACCCTCCCGCCGGAAAACATGGACACCTTCCGGATTAAAAATGGGCATGACAGGAAATCTTAGTAATAGCAACAGCACAAGTAATGTCAGAAACTGTCATAGCAATGATCTCCTGGAGAATAACTATGATAGCATTATTAACGGCCATGTCAGAGGTCAAGGGGACGACCCGGAGATAGCGCCACCCAGGTTGGCCCCAGTCAGCGGCATACTTCCCAGGGTAAGTTTTATATTATAAAAAAACGAATATCATCAAAAACAGTGCTGTTTGCTATTGAAAATAACTGAAATCAATGATATATGTACATCCAAAAGTTATAAAATAAGTTTGAACACACCTCAATTTAGTTAAGCCTGCATCAGAATCACTGAAAAAATATATAGTTCTTTAATTCTTCTGTGGTTCAATTACTTGTCTACAAGTCACCGTTTCAAACACTTTTTTCTTATAAAAATGTTAAGGTCACCAATTTAAAAAAAATACAAGCTGCGAGTTCAAAAAGTTGTCAAACATGACATGTAAAAAGCTACATCATGTAATCAAGTTACGTTTTAGATTTTTAGAAAACAAAAGCTTGAAACAAAATGTTGTAACTTCCACTGGAGACAAATCCATTAAGAGCAAGATTGATTCCACATGATTCCAGATAATTTGATGCTGCATGCAGTAGATAAAGAGATGCTGGTATAATTATTTATCCTGAAAATACTTCAACTCACTGACGTATTGAACATCTATAGATTTGTTCTAAATGTCCTGCAGGCCTGATTATGATGCTGTTTAAATGATTTAGAAGTGCAAATTACAAATATTGATTTTTTATTTTATCAAAGATATTGAAAACATGGTATAATCTGAAATTCTGTCATCATTGAAAATTAATCGTCTTATTAAGTTGTAGAGGTGAAAGAGAGGTCAAATGTTATAGGATTACCTTATCACCAAGTCAATCAATTAACTCAGGTATTGGGCGGTATTGATACAGACATTTCATGTCATTGATTCAAGCTCTTGTTTCCCCTAACCATTAAGTAGGCTGAGAGACATATTGATCCCGAGTTTCATCTCGGCTCAGTTTTAATTGCCTATCAGCGTCACCAACTAATTCAAGCTAGATTTCACAGATTTTGACCATTTACATCCATTTACATTTCACACAAAAGACATGTGCTGTCTGTGGAATTTTTACGCTTGAACAATGCCGGATAGATTGATCAGTGGCAGCTGATGGCTTGGTATTGATTTCTGCGTTTGTGAGTTGGGGGTTTGCTTGGTGAGCAGTTGTTAGCCTCCAGTACAGGACATTATGGATTGTTCGATATAGGTGGTAGCCTTTTCTGATGTCCAAGAAGTTTTTTTGTTTTATCAACACGTATTTGTATACGTGACCGGAGGTTTGACATGACCTTATATGTTCAGGTAAGTGGTAGCTTATACTGACCACAAGCATTCGTTTGACCTAGACAAGAGTTTATGCTGGAGCGATTGATAGATACAGTGTAATCAGTAGGTTTGTTCTGTTGATCAACCAACACAAAATCTGCTGTAGACCAAGATACTTTTTAAAAAAACAAGAAATTATGTTACGTAAAAATAATCTCACAAAATTAAAATGTAATGTTAAAAAAATAAAGGATAATCAATGATAGAGAAATGGAGGTTAATTAGAAATAAAAGCTGCGAAAAAAAATGTTTTTTATTTATTGCAGACATAAGTATGTGAGCTATTTTAGATTATTTAATGGATTAAAGAAATATTCTGCAGATTGACATGTGTAACATATTATCTGGTTTGCGGTAGTGTAAACTTTAGTCTCATACCTGGTATAGACGATCTGATTAATGTGGAATGTGGGCTTTTGATGTACCTGTCTGTGGAAATATCCCATCAATAGCATGGAAGTCAGCGATTTGATTTTAATTTAATCATATTCATGTGTTCAAACTGTTCTGACTTCCTTTAAGTGGTAATTATAGGAGGGGTGGTGTCAGGTACGCTGTTTAGCAGACTGTTTTAATACACTGCTATGTAGATGGTTGAAGCTACGCAAACAATATCTGTATGTTGTTTATCATAGGTTGGCACATGATTCTCGTAAAATCGTTTTTTGCCCCGTTTTCTGAGTTACCTGGAGTCTTTATGAAGATGAATGCTGTTATTTAATAGTACATGATTGCATTTAACAGTGTATTCATGTATTGTTATGTCGTTTGAAGATGTGCACTTTCCAACCTTGCACAGGTAATCGGAATTTTGCATGAACTACGTCAGCAGAGTTTATATAAGGTTCCCTGTAAACTTGCAAAAATAGATTGAATACGCATTTGATTACACACTTTATCGGTATCCTGTACATATGTTTATCATGTAAACAAACAGAACCTACAACGAGATCTGTGTTGCACATACTTGTTAAACAGACATTAAATTATGTGTAAGGAGAGATAATTGCCCTCCCCCTCCTAGCATCAGAGATGCAGGTGCCATTTACTTGAAAAATCACCATTGTTTCATAGATTCAAACAATTTCCTATGTGATATGCTGGCAGTTTGACATATGATAAAGTGGAATCCTGATAAAACATGTTCTGTTACACAGTAATATAGGGATTGGATGTTGTACATTGGTTCAATATACCAATCGTAACAGCTTGGATGGTGAATTATAAGATTTATGTCTATGTATGTCAGCTTGCCTTTGTCATCGAAACTCGACCTTAAAGCTATCATTTAATTGACAGATGCTTATCCTTTCAAGTTCGGTCCGTTCGATCACCGTCTAATCCACTTCTGCAAACCATTTGATTGTGGTGTATTCGATATGACACTGATAACTTGAAAAACTCGTAATTGAAATTAATGACTTACGATGATGATGGTGCAGAATTTTCCAGTATCTTTATAATATATGTGTTCACTGATATAGTGTATTTAGTTATACCCCATCAGTGTCGACTGTGACACCCAGTGAATAGGTGAATACGGCCAGAAGACCTATTGTCGACGTCCCTTTGGGACCTAATGGAGCGTGGGGTCTAACTTGCTCCACCTACTAAACAACCACAACTATCTACCTTCAGGGTGTCTGGACGGTTCATCATACCTCATGTCCATTTCCAAAACTTCATTTGCACTTTATTTATAAAGATATGTCTTCTAGGTATTCAGATGTACTAGATCCACACAGCAAATATCAGTGTATCATCAATTTTGTTTTTGTGAAAGAAATGTTGTGGTTTACTAGTAACATACAGGTATGTTGTTTCAAAATGTAATTGTTAAAAATCTTATCAACTTCTGCATATATTTTCTAAAAGTTGAATTCTTCTGTTTATTGTCTCCAAACTACTTTTAACTACAAATACATGCAATGGTGTTTTAAAGGTTACAAGTTAAGTATTGTTAGCATACTAACCATGCCTTGGATATTAGCTTCCATTTGGTACCACAGGAAAGCCTCAATATTTCACTTGTTATTGTTAATATTAAGTAAATATTTTCTTGTTTTCAAATCATCAATATGACAGGGAAAAAATTCATGTTATTAAAAGTGATGTTTAAGGTTGTATGTTATACTGATATATGTGCCTGTGTCACAACAGAGTTCATCTACAAAAGAGTTCCTGTCTAGGAAAAACCTACAGATAATTGAGGATCCAAAGGTTAATACGGATTTTTTTCATTGATAATACTTAGGTTAAAGGGTATAAAAATATAAATACATAGATAACATATTGGTAATTTTGAATTATTTGAAAATGCTGGTATTTCTTCAAGGGAGACAACTCCAACTCAATATGTTAGCTACTTGGTTGTATAAAGGTAGTTTCAAAAAATGAAAGATAGAAAGTAAAAGGAAGGTGATAAGGCCTCTAGTAAAATATGGTATTGAAAGTATGAAGGTTTATTATATTTTGAAGGGAGATAACTCAACACGAATTGTATGGTACATGTAGGATATTATCAATTACAGAGTTGACAAGGCTTTGAGTAATAGATTGTATTGACACTGTTTTGGCAGGTGGGTCAGCTGATGCCTAGGGATACATTCTGGTGTGAATGCCACAATTACTAGGTATTGATGGTCGGTATTAAAATTACAGGGGCATAAACATTTCATAGAGTGTAATGACCAAATTATGGTCCAGTGGTTTTCTGGTGGTCAGAGGGTGTGTTTAGAGTTGTCTGTATTGAAACTGACTGTTGAACTTCTTTCAGGTTGGCTTGTTATCATGTCTAGTCTAACTTTGTCTTGTCATCGGGAGGTAACAATCATACTTATCAAACCCTGCAAGTTTCACTTCATTAGAAAAGCATTGCTGTATGCCACTACATGATTGTGTGAAGTGATTAATTGTAGGACTGTAGAACAGGTTGTCCTGTAATTGGTAATAATAAAATCTTACATTATTCTACTCTCTCATTTCAAAACTAGGGATTACAACCTTTTCTTTACACTGTCTGTATTAACTACAATTTTCCATGTATGTGTTTGTCAAATGAGGGCAGGGGTGTCTCTGTAGGCACCTCCTGATACTTAACCTATCTACCCCTAAATTCACATCTTAACTGTAACAAATCAATGACTGGGCAAGTCCATTTTAAAAATGTAGGGGTAAATGATTTAAGCCTTTTTCATTTTAATAATGTAACCTTTTTGGAGTGACCTGGTTCATATGTTTAGGTTGGGAATATTCAGTGTGATTCGATCCACTACAGATCTCCATTAAGATGATGATGGGGATAAAACACATCTGCTGAGTTGTGGCATCATAGCTCATCGGCATGATGATCGATGGGTATCATAATCTCTGTTGACTTTTATGATAAACCTTCAAGTGTAACTTTTCAGCATAACACATGACCTTGCCGCTATTTACATTAGCAATGTTTGACGATGGTAAACATTGTGGTAGTTTTTATTAGTCAACATTGTACACCACTGTCTCTAGATACTAAAACTTCTCACTGATAAGAGACCCTCTCTCTCAAAAATATTTACTGTTGACCTTGAGTGATCTAAGGTCAGACTCAAATAACTGCAGTACTCAAGACTGAAGTTTGTTTTACACTCAGCAGTTGTTTGTGGATGTGTGACATAACATGAGTTATCTCCCTTTGTGGTGGAAAAATGATTGATAATGTGTTTTGTTTCTTCTGATTATAGCCCCCAGTGTTATTAATACGCTTATGCCAAGACTGTTTGCTTGTTATTTTGTTTTCAGTTAAGAGAGCGGAGAACTTGTACTGGTTCGTTAACCCTAATTAAGACGTATTCCCTGTAAACTTTGCAAAGAAATACAGAGATACCCCCATCCGTAACAATAATGGGGAAGATCAGCTGTTATTTGTAGGTTTTGGGATTATCCCAGACCTCCTGCATCTTGTTATGTACTTGGTAAACATATGATGAATGCTAAAGGCTGAATTACATAGCTGGTTACAGAAGTGACCAGAAACCTAGGTGAAGCCCTGTTAGTTTTATGCATTGTAACCAAATTGGTTTTTTTTCTTTTGTGTTTTTTGCTGTATTGTTTTTTTTGAGGGTGGGGTTATAAATACTGTTTGATAACTAAACTCTGAAAAATTTGTATCCTTATTTATACAAATGTCACGGATAACTACCTTGGTATAACTTATTTCATAGTAAGCTGATCTATCTTTTAATAAAAACCTTGCTTGTAAAATAGAAAGAAAGATTTGTCATCTTAACAATTAATTTACAAAAGTGATTTTTCCAATATTTTCTTCGAAAATTTAAAAAGGAAGAAGCAAGCCAGTTTTTGTTACTACAAAGAAAAAACATAAATAATTCTATGAAAACTTGCAGAATGAATGACAATAGCATTATTTACTTGGTAAGTTGACAAATCTTTGTTATATATGTTTATGACTACTGTAAGTAATGGCAATGTAAGCTATATTATGATAGGAAGTGGCATCAGGTGGTCTTGGTCCTGTGGGGCCACATGTGGTTCCATTCTTACTAATTGGTGGTGTATGATACAGGAAGGTTTTCATATATGTAGTAACTAAATTGGCATCCCTATGTGTTCTGGCACAAAAATCTACAAACCATCCTCTGAAGGCTGCTTGTTTGTCCTGATCAACAGTAGTCAAAGCCCTTCCTAAATCATTCATCTCTTGTCTTTAAAATTGGAAGACGTTCAAAAGCCATACTGTTCTGTTGAATTAGACTGAAATTGAGTTGTGTTTGCCCAATGTCAAAAGTGTAGTAAAAACCTTATAAGTCTAGCCACTTTTGGGTCCAAAGAAGCCAAGTATGTGTCCAAAGAAAATGTTTAAAACAACTAGCCTGTACAGAAGAAAAGTATAAGAATAAAGCTAGTATAAATGACTCTTGAGTGTGTCCAAAAACTGAGATTTCCTGGTTTTAGGAGCTAGGAGTAATGGGAAAATAGGGAAAAGAAAAAACAATTCACAAGTAAAATCTCCACACACATTGATGTAGTTCAACTACATGCTGTGTGTTAACATATTCTAGTCTTTAACTCATTCACCCCTGAAGACACATTTGAACTCCTCCAATTCAAAGGTTGGAATAGTTCATTTTGAAATTTCAGGGGATACCAGTTTAAATATAAGGATATATAATGTAAGCTAACAATGCATTATTTCATATAATTAGGCTTGGAGTCCCGCTGCAGTCCTAATTAAGATCCAGATTCCTTCAAAATTTTATGAGCTTCTTAATTAACAACGCTTCCATTGTTTTTTTATAAAAAAGAAATTGGCAAAAAATATCAGATTCTGAAATGTTTTTTTATCTCATATCTACGTTTTGAAGGTTATTGCAAAGTCAGCTTACTTGGTTTTTTTCTGAGATGTTTGTATGGAAATGTCTGGCTAGCTGCCCTGAATGTGAGCAGATGTGTTTGTGTGGTTCTCGTCAGAGGAATGATGATAGCCACAGACAGCTAGAGGAGTGAGAGATACGGGGCAGGATTTTCTGTAAATGTCCAAAAATTGTGATCAATATTAATAAAAATCATTGCAAAAAGTATCTCTTATTAACGTGCAGTACTGAGTTTGATAATTTACTAGACTTTTGATCCCAGGTATACTTTTATATTCGGGAATTGAATCTGTCATTGAGGTTTAAATAAATAGTTTTCAGTTACTTTTGTTACATGAATTCATTAAAAGGGATTGCCAAGGTTGACAATTTTACATTTGGTACTTGCCAAATTTTGAAATACAAGGGAAATATAATGATGATTTCAATAAATACAATATCTTTTTAACTCAGCATCATGCCTACCATAGTCTTGAAACTGATGAATACATCATCTATCGTAGATTTGTCAGTATGGAGATGATAGCTCTGTGATGAAATACTTAGGATGAAAGATCGTTAAGGAGGCTGTGATTGGAGTGAAGGGTTGATAAAGTGTTAGGGCAAAGTTAGGAGGCATTCAAGAGGCACATAATTTATCAATGTGATAATAACATGAAGATTTGAGATTCAATCCTGGATTCGGAGACAACTGTCAGAAAATCTCTAGTGTGGTCTCTATTACATACAGGTTTAATCAACTTGAAAGAACTGTAATGAGCTTTGAAATAGTCTCTTAACTTAGAAAATAAGAAATGATAAAGAGATGGAGAGAAAGAGAAATGCTCGTAAATAGAAAATGATTGTAGACAAAGAAAGGTGGGAGATTTTCAGATAGAAGTTTTAAAATGAGAAGTACAAGTATATCTAATCTAATAATTCGGTCAACCAGGATTGTCAAGATGAAAATTTTTGTTTTGAGAAATACATAACTTCCTTTACACATACTGTCAGTAGGTAATGAGTTGGTTGGAGTCAACAGCAGTGAGACAGGATACAAGTGGTTACAGAGAACATAAACGTAACCCCCCCCCCTCCACCTTCCATCATTTCAATACAAAAATCAACTCTTTAGATTGATCATTAGGGTGTTGTGGCCCATCAGACAACGGTGTTGGTATCCTAAACCCATTACCTGTTATAAAGACCATGATACACCAGGCCATCTGGTCTAGTGTTACACTGTGTTTTATAAAACAAGGTGAGACGAAATGAATAAAGGTCAGGACGCTTGATATAACAAGCGTCTGGTTTGAATTTGTGATGTTACATGTTGAAAAACTTGCCAAAACATATATCTATTGCGGTTTCTGTTGCGACACAGAAATTCATTTTCACTGGGATGTTGCTGTGGTGATGATGGATTTCCGTAGCATTGTATGTAATATTTTTGATGTTCTTACCTAATTCTAAAGATATGTGTTTATTTTATTTTGTGTGTCCAAACATTCACCAAATGTTACGGTTGGTATAAACAGTAACCAAATGTTACGGTAGGTATATATTGTTAACTATCTTGGTTACCGACATTTTGTAGAAAGTTGATAATTGAGAATTCTTTGAGCTAGGGGTAAAAAACCTCTGACATTTTAAAATCTCATCTTGATGTAATTGAGTTTATCGTATATACATGTACAGTCAAACTTCGATGTTTCAAACTTTGCGGGACCATTGGAAAAAATTTGAAACATCGGGACTTCGACTTACAAAAATTGAACATCAAACATGTATATCATTCAATTTGTAAAGATAGGTTCCTGCTCTCTTATTGGGAGGAAAAATTCTAAAGATAACTGCTAAAATTTCAGCCTTAATGGTGAAAATGCAGTCAGATCGCTTTATAACTTTATAATGTGTTTACCTTATATTTATCTTTGATGTATTACAGCAAGAAATACAGGTCTTAGAGCTTCAAAATACTGAAAAACAACAGGAATACATCTCTAAATAATTGTTATATAAATCATACAAGTAATTGTTTGTAATAGAATCAACTTTTAAACGAGTCCTGCTTTGAACTGGTTGCTGTGATAGATATATGTTTACTGCTTGGTATGGCAGTTTTCCAAGGAAAACATTCAGGAGCACTAGATGGGATGAAGTTCTCAACAGGCTAATCAAGGTTCCCAAGATGCTTGTTTGACAGGCGGTAGACATTGTTTACTGTATATATCTAGTGGCTAAGCATCCCAGTCGGATGTTGTCACTTGCATTACCATGGTGATGCTGATGTTGAAGGGAAACCAGATGTGATTTGTACAATGATACCCTGGTCAGCCATTCTTCCAGGTTTTTCTCCCATGACAGCTAGATACAATAATTGGTAATTTTGTAATTACATGTATGTATCTATCAGATTATTTCCCTAACCTTTGGACAGAATTCAAGAACAATAAACAAGATTGAGGATAAATAAATGTGTTATGAGTAGTGGTCATAATAATTGTAATTGTTTACTTGACATTTTGTACCTTAAGTCACCTATAATTACAATTATATCCCACATGTGCACTTGCAATGATAAATGTGTTTCAAAATATCACTTCATGATTAGTTGCCATTTCTTCTATCTTCTTGTTAGCAGGATCTCAATGTAATTTTGAATATTAGGTTTCGCCATTTATTTTGACCTTAATCCAGAATTCTAGAAAGCTATTATGTATTATGTGTTCCTATTTGTAATCATCCTTCCTTTTACTGTGGAAGATTTGACTGCCCTCCCATTTTCTCATATTTAATGGTAAAATATTATTTAGTAAAATACACACAAACAGTGTTGGTCCTGGTCAGTGATCTGCCTCAGTCCAAATGGCGAGGAGAGATTTTTTGGGAGAGAGGGTTTCATTTTTAATATGGAAGGTATTTGTGATAATATACAGCCCCTTACCCCCGCCCGCAAACCCAAACCCATCCACACCCTATACCCCAATCTTACTCAACAAATAACATAGAAAGGATATTTACTGGCTCTGTGGTGTATCCTGAGTTTCAGAATCTAGTAAATAAATGTCCCAAATTACATCAATTTTGTGTGCACCCAGGGCATTAAAAATATGTTATAAGTGGTACATAAGGGGTATATTTATGTGCCTGTATAGTGTTTCGTATCAAACTTTGAAATTCAACACAAGAAATACCTTGGATCTTTATATAAAGGAAACCATTCAATGGAAATTGAAATGCATAGTCACTACCTGATAATTAAGTATTTAACTTTACTATGAAGAATACACACAGAGAAAAAACAGATTCACCTGTGCCTTAGTTTAACAGTTAGTACATAGGCAATGGTTTAGACTTTTGAATTCTCGTCTAATGGTGCATGAAATGGAATTTCAGTTTGTCATCCTTCAAATTGAGTGTAAAATAATCTTTATTAGATGTGAGTTTTAATCTATGGAATTATCAAATAGATGTTTTTTTTTATTTGAAATTCTATACAGGGTAGATATGTCCCCTATACAGAAATGACACCAACCCACACCGATCTTCTTCAATACAGGTTAAATTTGGGAAGTTTTATATTCAGAGACTATTGAAAATAGTTTTTGGAAAATTTTCAAATAACTTCTGAGAACTTGTGGGACATCATTTACAACACCTACAATTCTGACTGCTTCAGGATAACAGACTCGGTTGTATAATCTAGCTTTATCATATAAATATTCAAATAAAATAAATACAGACTTTCAAAGGTGTCTGGAATCAAATTTTTATATTTGTCAGATTCAATAATAATGATAATATCATTGATTAAGAAAAGCCTTAGTGCATATAAAGCTACTGTAATAATTTAATACAGCCATAATGTACATGTCTGGTTTGACAAATA
>JAULCA010437797.1:0-10909 GCA_032360845.1 Crassadoma gigantea | reverse complement strand
AAATCTACAGATTTACAACCTTAGCAACCATAACGTTACAACCTTATTATAAATAATATTTACAGAAAATGAACCCTTGTTTGTTTGTATTTTCACAAACCTACACACTTTGTTGGTTCTGACTGTCCTCTGAGTTATCATGTTATTCAATTAAAACGGTAGAATGAACAGTAACGAACCGAATAGCCTTGGTCATTTCAGCAATAAATGTCAAACATTATAATTAAGGGGAATTAACTCCTACATCACCGAATAAACCATTACATGTGTGTATGTATAACAATAGTGTGTGTACTTTTAAAGTCTATTCAGGGATCACATTACGGCGCTCCGTCACGAATAAGTAACTGTGTGTAGGCATCCTCTTAATTTCAACATACTAATACGTATACGATATCACTTGAGAGTCAACTTCGTTTGACAGACAAGACATTTAACATGTTCAATAGAGCTAAACAGAGTAACAATGAAGACCGTGGTAGTAACACAAACAGCGTGACTATGCACAAAATAAAGGCCTGTTTATAGTCATGTGACTGCTAAAATGAAATTTTAAAGAGAAACCTGCCTGCATTGATTTTCGTTTCATTAGTTTTTTCAGTCGTGTTTCGTACGAATAATCCTTTTCATATCATAATAAGAAACATAGGTACGATTTGTTTGTTTACTATTAGTACTGTATAATAATGAAAAAGACCATTTTTGACAAATCATTTTGAAATATTGTGTTCATAAGACTATTACACTACAGAGAAATTGTAAATTATGTTACTTTTAATCTTTTCCCGTTGACGTTTGAAGAAACGAGGATAGATATAAAGAAGTAAGCAATAATAGGACTAATATGAAATATTAAATTATAATAAACTAGAATAAGAATACAATACCTTCTCAATATGCAATCGCACCTACATGTCACTTGTCTGAAAACAAATAAGATGTGAAGCGATTATTTATCTTTTTACGATTATCTCAACACAAACTAAACTTGAAACATGAAGACTTGTGTAATGTTATAAGATATGTTTTCATTTATATTTCACCTGATTTTAAAAAATATATATTCTAACGGAGATCATATAATTCTAATAAAGTATCGCGTAACTTCAATTAACAACAAAAGATACTGCAGGCTCTAGGTTCCCCTCAACAGTCATGCCTAATCCTGTAATCTTATTTTTTTAACTATTAGATACGACAGTAGCTTCCTCTTTGTCCTACTCTAATAAGTTGAAAGTGATGTTTATCCTTTTGGATATGTTGTCGAAACCTGAACATGATGTCTGGTCAGCTTACAATTGTTGTCATTATTAACAACACCCATACACACTCACACCTGTATTCGTATCTTATCGCATCTTTTTAACTTTTTTATAAGTATTAATAATAATTCAGACTGTAGTACATAATATTTACATAGCGCTCTATGCGATTTGTAAAAAATAAACGTTTGTTAAGCGCTTTACAACATATCGATAATATCATTACCCATGATTAATAAACAAAAAGGGCATAAAATCACAATTATATATTCAGCAAGAAGACACATAGCATTAATTATAGTATTTCAGTGAGGATTACTTTAGTTTCGTTTAATTTTGTTTATTAAGGAGGCACGGTAATCTAGTTGTGGGACGTCGAACTCGTGACCGAAGGGTTGCGGGTTCGAGTCACGGCACGCCACTGTGAGTAAGATACTTTACTCCGCTTGTTCCAGGCTACTCAGCCGTGAGTGAATATGTGATTGGGTAGTGCTAGAATCGTTGAATGCTAACTGTTAGCTACGTAATGTAAACTCTGGCTGTATCCTCCCCACGGAGCTTAGAAATGCTGGTTGCAAAGGCCCTATAACCATGGATAATAATTTGTGAACCTCTTTGAGACAACTTACGAACTAGGTTGTGATAAAGCGGTATATAAGAACTTCGAATAACTATTATTACTACTGTTTTCATTATTATTATTACAAGCTTACCGGTAATAAGTATTTATATATTAGGCCTACTCAGAGAAATAAATAACAATCGGGAATCGTATTTCCCGCTGTTTTTCTTGAATCAGCATGACGTATTGTTATCTAAACGGAAATATATCGGGCGTGAGATATAGTGGCGCACCTGCGCACTTAGTCGAAATTGTTATAATATAGGTATCTGGCCTACTTTATGTTAAGTGCCGCCGTGTCCATTCAACAAGTTCATTGACAGTTCAAAAAAACTCTGTGTGGTAATAAGTTATATACTGTTGCTGGCACTGAAAATCATGAAATAAAATAAGTTGATTATCAAAACTCAGCATTAAGCTATAATTTATGCCTGTTTAATAAAAAGAACAGCCATCTTTATGGAGGTTCAGTGGTATGCAACGTTACAACTGTGTTGCCATAATTCAGGCATCAAACTTTGGGCCAGGGGCGCTCATGAGGTGATAATCAATAACCTTGGTAATGGTAAGATAAAGTGGCAATGCCATTCATTAGTAAATATAGCTATATAACAATAAAAAAATGTTGTTGTTTTATGGATATATATATTATAAAGGCAGAAAAATGATCCATACAGACGCAGAAATAATGTTAAAAGAAAAATTATCAACAACGAGTCTTAATTACTTTACTTTCCTCGCCTAGAATTGACAGCGACCGCAGAAGTTCTTCATTCAACATATTTTACTAGAAATAAAAATGTTCAGCTTCAATAATGACATTATTGACCCTGCTAATTTAATCTATATGCTAAATCAAGTGGGAAAAAACATATAAATTAGCGTAATAAGTATGAAAACATATATTTTACCGGTTTTCAATAAATACAACTTTATGTATTAGTTACCATTGATAACGGGTGCTGAACTGAGTGAAACAGACTGGAATCTAGTATGAATGCATCAGGAAATAGCCTCTGAATTATTTGTTGTTAAGTGTCAACTTCACCAAATACACAACTGACACATATGTGATGATCTGTAAAGTGCCTGTGAAAGGGGCGAGTTACCCCCTTTATACATCCAACAGGTGACTTATATATTGACTCTTAGCATACAAACAAGCAAACAAAGGCATTTATTTTTCAGAAAAATTAAAATTCTATTTGTATTAATATAAACATCACTTTCTTTTTCCCAAAACTTAATGAGAATCTTTTAAATGTCTGGAAAATGACACAATGAACAAAATAAATTAATCCGTGACCTTTCTTCCTTCAATAGTAACCAAGTTATATTGTCTCTTGACAGGTGAATATTTACAAATAGGTAATCTGAAAAATGAAAACTTGAATAGGTTTCTAGTTTTCATAGATACAGTTTCATTTCGGGTGCAATATGATGCTTTGAGATCATGTGCATGTAAAAAACAAAAACAATACAGCGATACTATCATGTTTCTGTCTTGTTTGATTACGTCATAGATATTGTGATGTCATCATAACATTGATATTATAGGGGCCTGTGGGAAGAGGCCTAATAGGGGCAATACAACAAATTCTTTCATATCCCGGTGATACCTTTGGTCCTCTTTTGTAATCCCCCTACACACCCACCACCACAACTTTAGTAAGGCAGCTATATATAGTAATTACTTTGTGCGCAAATGCTTGCGTCCGTGATAAACTTGTGTACATGATATCTCATGGACCCCTGGGCAGATTTACTTCATTCACACTTATTGAGTGCCTTGACATAAATTGTCAACTGAGTGACAGAGATCATATTTTACAATGTACAGGCCACGCCGACCTTTTCTTTACACTTATTATCTAGATATCCTGATTTATTTATAAAACTGGGACTCCATACCATTCGAAAAAGTAGTTTTTATTCCCAAATCCTCTTAATGACATACAATACACTCATAACTTTATATCTCCTTTACACAAGAGTTTAACTATGCATAGTTAACTCTTACACATAAGACAAAGACCTATGATTGTTATTTCTTTCACTGGTAAAGGTGTGTTTTTGTTGTCACCTGAAACGAAGTCTAAAGTTACCTATTACAATCGCCTTTTATCTGTTGTTGTGTTTGGTTCGTCAATAAACAATTTACATTTCTAAGAAAATCCCGAAAAAAGTTTGTTCGAATGAATGACCTTGACTTCCTTTCAAGGTCATATTGGTTAAAGGGCTTATTTTTCAATAACCAAGGGGCCCGAAGACCTGACATTGTGTTAGTAGCATACTTGAATAAAGGACTACCAAGTTTGTTCAGACGGATTATCTTGCCTGCCTTTCAAGATCACAGAGGTCAAATGTGCTAAAATCATAAAACAACTCCTAATGACTAAGAGGACCCTGCTAATGAGCCTATATTAAGTCTGGATGAGAGGCTACAATAGTTGTTCAAATGAATGATATTGACTGATTTTCAAGGTCACAGGGGTCAAGTTTGCTTACATTTTTTAAAAAACTTCTTCTCAATAACTAAGATAAGCAGAGACCGGATATTTGGCCTGTAGCATGCTTGGATGAAGGACTGACAAGTTTGTGCAAATCAATGACCTTGATCCACACTTAAGGTCACAGAGGTAAAATGTGCTTAAATCTTTAAACGGCTTCTCAATGACCAAGATTCACGATATCTGATATTTTGCTAATAGTATGTTTGGATGAAGGGCTACAGAGTTCATTTAAATGAATCCGCTTAGCCTTAATACTCTTATATTTGAAAAAAAAAGTGGTAAAGGGCTTAACATTCATAAATAACCTAGGTCTGCTTCAAAATTGCATTAGAAGCAATTGAGCAATACAGGCTTCTCGTTTAATATCTGCACAATATCTTCAGTACTGTTAGTTGGATTGCTTTCAGACTTTATCCTGTGCTTTTAAGAAAATAAAGTGCTTGCTTTGAATAGCTTTACGGGCACGGCGGTCAAAAGTCAAGGTCACTGCCACCATGAATAGAAAATTAGTTTAGGCACAATATTTCGAATTTTGTTGAGATGATTACACTCGGGCTTTATCAAGTGCTTCCTCGGAGAAAGTATCTGCTTTGGTAATCAAATGTTAAGGTCATTGTTACTTTAGAAAGCATTTGTTTAGGAATTAAATTTTAGCTATTGATGCATCGATGTCAATGTTCAAAGTTAATGTTACTATAAATAGAAAAACACTTCATGTATAATATTTGGAGCTCTTTTGGGCCATATGCACTCAGACTTAAAGCCTTTGGATAGCTTTTTAGCCTTGGATATCAAAGTTCATGGTCTCTTACTATAAATAAAACATAAGTTTTTGCACTGTATTTTTAATTCTGTTGGACTGATTACACTCAGATTTTGTCTAGTGCTTCCTCAAAGGACTTGCCTGCTCGGGATAACTTATCAGGCCAGGGGTTAGGTCTTTCTCACTGTAACTATATGAATAGAAAATCAGTTCAAATGCACTGCTTATATTTTGAGTCATGTTGGGCTGATTACTCTCAGACTTTATTCAGTGCTTTTTATGAAAGAAAGCACTTGCTTTCACTAGTGTTTGCTATATGTATACCTAACCACATTTTCTTTTAAGTCTTCAATAAACATAATCATGGAGAATAGACACGGCGGCATTTACATATATATATAAATCTTATTACCAGTTAGCTTGTAATTATGATAATAAAAACAATACTAAAAATGTGTTTTATTTCAAGATTCCATTTTTTTTATTTGTTTTACAAAGTCTCTCAATTGTTTGCATGTGGGCTCGAATTATTATAGAGCATAAATATGTTTAGTTTCAGGGAAATGTATTTAATTTGGAAATTTCACAATTTTGATTAGACCTACAGTACAACAGAGACGGTAGATTTGTCTCGCAGACTCATAATAATTTTAGAAATAATATTAATAAATAAAACAATACAAAAAGTATCAAAGAAGTATCTGCTGTACCACAAGGATACTGAAATAAGTCGCTACACACATCACATACACATATGCATCACTGATATGGTCACAACAAACATGTGTATTTTTATGTGTGCTGTGACCCATATCAGTAAAGCTTATGTGTATTTCAGACATTTGTAAGAAGCCCCTGTGACTGTAGGAGCAAACGACTTTAAGAATGTTATTTTCCAAACATTGTGTTTTCACCTTTAAAAAAAAGAAATTTGATGGGAAAAAATCAGTGTGTTTTTTTATAAATACATTTTTACGTGATACGGAAAAAAGGAGTAAAATAATCGATTCAATTAATTGATGATGTGCTTAGAGGGTATGTTTTTCTCTCTTTTTTCGACTCTTTCAAACGCACATTATACTCGAATTCCGGTACAGTATACAACATGGTAACTGGACGATACCAGACGACTTGGATTGGAATTTAAGTTGCGTATATTACGGCAAGTAATCATTGTACAATGTGCCCGAGTAGTCAGATCATCTAATCGAGTAAAGATGTACTCAAACCAGTCGTTGTTAGTCGCTACAGTCATTAACATAAAATTCGGATTATGATATAAATACTTAATTAGTTATTAATATTTATATTATTTAACGTACTATTAACAGCTTAGGTCATTTAAGGACATGCCTCCATGAGTGTTGTGTTTGCGTATATATGTGTATGTGTGCCAAAGACAGGGTATCTTGGTGTACTTTCCTCTTTGTGATAGCACGGATCTGATGTCGACTTTATAATGCTACCTCACTGAAATACCATACAGAAGGATAGATGATAAAATATAAAATGTATAATATCAAATAAGAAATAAAATAAAAAGAAATAAAAGAAAATAACAAATAAAATTATCAAAACAAGTGCATATAAGATTCATTTAGAGACATTTCCATACACATTTTATAACTATATTATACATCAAGCATTTGCTGTCACACTATTTAATATATGTGATGCCAATTTAAACATTCGGCAATAAATCATACCTTAAGGAAGTGATACGAAATAAGCTAATTAAACTGTAACTTTCAGACAATAATCCGGCCTAATTTCTTCAGCAATAGAAAAACTTTCATGAATCAACGCAAGTAAAAATGCCTTTTAATTGTCAATTTATTGTAAGTCAAATATATATTCTTAAATTTGCAAAGAAATCATGTATAAAAAATACATAAAGTGGTATGCATTTTCATTTTTGTCTAAGCAATAACGTTTTCTAAAAGAAAAAGACAAATTGTTATTAATATTTGTCCTCTGCTCATAACATCCGGATATATGAATAGTAATTTAATTAAAATTTCAATAAGTATATGGCCTCTATCAGCTGAATAATTGTGTATGGTTCTGGTCGATACACTTTCATTGGTTTTCTGTTTTATATTGACTCTGTATTGTGTTTTTGTCGTTTCGTTCTGATTCAGGGGTTTGTTTTTTGCTATGTTATAATCAGTGTAACATACTAACACGCACGTAAGGATTGAGTGTCGATCTATTTATATATCACCATACATGGGTTTGAGACGTTCGTATTGAATTGATCTATCGAAGGCTGGCTTTCCAGTCACCTATTGTGATTATATAGCCAACAATGAAATTTTGATGTGGCGATAACATATATGCTGTTCATAAATTATGTGAAAAAAAACTTCGTATCTCAACATACATACGTATGTATATCATACAGTACACCGCAGTTTTTTGTATTTAATTGCAGCAATTTAAGCGGTACGTCAATGTACATACGCACTCGCAGTCCTCAGTTGTAAATATCGAACAAGGTAAACCATATCTTGTTTCTCAATTATGGAGCACACAGTGTCCCCAATTATTACTTCAATGGCGTCGTTCTGGTGTCGTTGTTCGACATAAAATGGGTTTCTACCGGAAGGCGCAGGTAAGATATATCGCCAACATGTTTCTTATTTATTTTCGATTTATTGAAAGAAAGAAAATAGATTGATGGTCTTGGCATGAAATTATTTGTTTTAATTTTGCTGTAAATAGAAATTATATGTATCGCAGATGGTAGATTGTATCAGCAAATGGGAAGTTCTGTAAATTGTATGTTTGTTAGTAAGGTGAATGTCATTACATTAATTTACCATGTTGTCAGTTGTACTATGAAGAATAGTATATTTATTGGCTCTATTTGATTGCTTTATTGTAACCTTTCACGTATGTCTCTTTATAGTTATAATCAGTGGCCCATACTCATATACATGTTAAAAGTAAATAGTCTGTTGAACAGTTACCTTCGTTAATATACAACTTCAATTGTATGACCAAGGACTAAGGTCATCTTAAACTGTTTGAAGAAATATGCATGACTTTACAAGAAATTTTTTATTTTTACTAAATATTAATGTGGCATTTCACTTTATACCTTTTATGTTTCTTATAAATGGCACTGGGAAGCTATAAGAATACACTGCCAAGAAAGAGAATGAGGCATTTATACTAAAACTGATTAATGTTTCATTTGTTTCAAGATTTTCTGCATTTTGTTCAGTGCACAGTCACTTTATGTTATGTAAAGCTTATACATATTGTTGAATACAGTGAGTAAATTTGTTCTAAGATAAAGCTGTCTGTGTAAGGGATGCGCAAAATGTTCTGTCTATACAATGGTATTTTCAAACCTTCATACATAATATACATGTAGTTAGGAATGATAATGCTATATGGTTTAACGGCCTGTTAAATGAATATATCAATATAAATATCATATAGATACAAAATACATTCATATTAAAAATAAAATGTCTATAATCAGCTCTATTCTGTATTTAGAATATTTTGAATATGTTTGAAATTTGCAGATAGATTCTCAAATTTATTTTCTAAGTAATAATTCGGTTCTTAAATCACATTGACTTAAAATATATGCTCGATATTACTAATTGTGAGTTTTTTTTATCAAATTCCCCATGTTTTTCATTTGTCCTTTAGATCTGACACTTGTGTATTTAAATAGTCTTTTCAATGCATACTGATTTTTTAAAAAACACATATAATTGAATCTTTGGGAGATTGTCTGCTTTGAATTAAATAATACCTGACGAAACGAATCTATTTATGTGTGGTACTTAGTAATAACAGCATTTAAATACATTGCGAGAAGTGCTTTCTGTGATCAATTCATTTGAAGACAATAATTTATATACTCATACACATCACCGACAAGCACTTAAATGGTATGTAAACAATTATAAGAGAAACTGTTCATTGCTGTGTAAATATTGGGGGAAAAGCGGGTCTGTATAATAAGAAATGAGGCCTTGCAGAGCTTCAAACAACATATCTGTTGCAGGAAATTAAATTCAAATAGTGATGTATTGCCCAAAAAGCAAATAAACAATTCTATAAACCGAGAAATTTTCGCTCCGTTAAACTTTCGCCCTTCACCGGCAGAGTTATTTTTCGTCCAGTGTTAGATTCACCCTACCTCGCCAACAGAGGGAATTTCCCGTTATGGCCTCTCTGTTGACCACTTATTATTCATGTAAATATGTTACTGAATTTTGTGTTTTTGAAATAACCTGTACCTAAGATAAGGCTCATTGTAGACCAAATAGTGACAAAACATATGCCGTCGTATACGTGTTTTTTTTAACTTTTTGCCGTCATGTTAAATTCGCCCTCAGATACGTGTAGGACGGCGAAAGTGGCGAAAGTTAAACTGCGGCGAAAGTTTCCCGGTATACAGAATATACACCGGGAAATTTGTAAATGTATACCTTAAGATTATTATACAAACATAGTTATCTTATATATGGGTACAAAAATGTACATCTGTACTCTAATATACAAGCAAAAATATAATGTACTATACAAGCGCACAGTGCTCATCACATGTATACGTACCCTTTCGTCATCTTATATACAAACGCATTCGATACACCTCTACATACCAGTACGTTATGTGACAAATATATCATCATTAATACATGTACACCAGTGTACTAGGAAGCTACTACGCATAATAATGTAATATGTACAAGAGTACTCGACACTTTACCTGTCCGTCTTTACACACAAAAATAAACGATGTCCTAGTGTACGCAACACTGTGCCTGTATGCCTTTTTCACATAAAAATGAATCATGTACATGCGTACACCATAATGCACAGGTGCGTCATCACATATACAAATGTATGTACAAGTACCCTATGAAACATAAAAAAGTATACCCAGCACAATTTACCTCTACGCCAATACATAAAATGAACTATTTAACAAGAGAGGATCAAACGTCATTACATATATCAAATGTATCACTTACAAGTGTACACCGCCAGTTTTGTATACGTCTTTACACATACCAATGTACAAGTGTACATCACTGTACATGTACGTCTTTACACATACCAATGTACCATATACAAGTGAACACCACTGTTCATAGACGTTTTTACACATACCAATGTATACTGTACAAGAGTACACCACTGGACTGAAAGGCTTTACACATATCAATGAACAATGTACACGTTTACACCACTATACATGGACGTCTGTACACATACCAATGTATCATGAACAAGTGTACACCACGATGTACTAGTACGTCATAAAACATACAAATGTATCATGTACAAGTGTAAACGACACTGTATACGTACGTCATTTGACAAAAAGAGCATAATATATACATATTTACTCACTATTAATTTCTGTTTCTTTGTTTGTGTTTCACGGCCAATCGACGGCTCTTGTCATTTCGGGCCATGGTAATTTATTTATTTTATTTTCTGAAACAAACATGTTAGAAGCAAAGATAAAATTAGATAAAAATGTTCATTTTTTATAGAATTTACTTTGTATGTGTTGATAACTGAAATAAAATGGGGTTTAAATAATAAAAGAGATAACGAATAGATGATATTGACTATGTGATATATATATAATGTCAACGAGGGTTAAAAGAGTGAAACGACATCAGAGTCTATAGTTTTCTGAAACAAACATGTTAGAAGCAAAGATAAAATTAGATAAAAATGTTCATTTTTTATAGAATTTACTTTGTAT
>JAULCA010437763.1:6419-16716 GCA_032360845.1 Crassadoma gigantea | reverse complement strand
CTACCCAGTATCAGACGTGGGAAGCCATCATTCCTTATAGCTCTTCATACCTTTGTTCATTGATTACTCACCTGTCCCATAGTTTACTATCAATCAATCAAAAATGTTACAAAAATTTACATAGAAGATGACGAGATATGTTTTGTTGGTATGGTAACATGGAAAACAGGTGTAATGACAATCTGGGCAGTTAACTAGGTGTAATATCCTGGCCGTCACATAACATACAGGTTTATTTTAACTTCAGTTCTACGGTCTATATCCCATAATTATCACACCAGTCATCAGTCAGGCTATCTGACCATTTTCTAAAATGGTAATCAAAGCCACATTAGGGAAAAAGTGAATCATTATAATGAGCACATATCCTCTGTCCTCACCCTAAGTCAGGCAAGGTCATTGCTGATCTGTGCATTACCCCTAGGTCAAGCAGGGTTATCACTGCCCCTACCCAAGGTCAGGCAAGGTCATTGCCCCATGCATCACCCAAGGTCAGGCAAGGTCATCACTGACCCAGGTAAGGCAAGATCATCACTGATGTATTCATCCAAGGTCAGGCAAGGTCATCTCTGAACCACACATCACCCAAGGTCAGGCAAGGTCATCTCTGAATCACACATCACCCAAGGTCAGGCAAGGTCATCTCTGAACCACACATCACCCAAGGTCAGGCAAGGTCATCAATTCCAAAAATATCACCCCACATCATCACCTCCCCACACACTGCCCGTCATGAAACAAGTCACCTGAGGTCCTTATTTCTATTTGAGTAATTGATTGATGCAGGGTCAAGCTCACTTATAATTTATATCCAATTTATTTCGGCAATATAGAGGGTATGATTTGATAGGGTAATCATGAAAATTTAATTAGGCTGTTTTGCATATATTCATTGACTCCTCATCATTTGTTAATGAGACTGTCATTGTTACAAGGGGATGGAAGCAGATCCTTTTGAAATGCTTTTTGTTCTAGAAGTGATAAACTTGTACACAAAGAAATGAATGTCATATGAATTGTCAAAACTCACAAAGATATTTTATTTATGGTTAATTATCTAAGCCCAATTTGGTATGATTGTGTAGCAGTGAGGCCCAGTATTTATCAGTCCTGAGGAGACTCTCTAACAAATACACTAATGATCGCTGTGGTAAGGTTTATCACTAAAAACTTGTGTCATGCTTAGGTTTCTGTCCTCAAACATGGGCCATCAGAAGTCGTTAAATTGACAGATCTTTGGAATTGGTTTTGATGTGGGATGATTGGTAATCAAAGGTGGTCGATTCTGTCATAAAATATGATAATTGAGGTCTGCATTTAGCACTACGCATGTTGCATGTGTATGACAGTGTCGCGCCAGACCGTCCTCCGATCCTGGTAACTCGCTGATAATACATCATTAAAATATTAATGTGTCAAACCATTCGATCAATGTTTAGGCTATACCTGCACAGCAACAGGGGTGGGGCAAGATGAGGAAGGAGGCATGCTGGATGTTCTTCTAAAATATGGACCATTTCAAACGTTTATGGAGATGACTCAACATTTCGGTATCATCTCTCCGTTATTTATTTTCCTGATAAGTTTTTAGATTAAAAAAAACCAAACATTTCATTTCCAACTGGTATTTACTCAAAAAGCAATATTAGTTTGAAAAGATAAGTAGGTCCATTTAAATGATGGAAGTTTTACAGTAAAGTTATAAGCTTTTATGTGGAGCTTGGTATTAATTTATACTACACTGCCTCTATTATGCAATACAGATTTAATATACTTGAATTAATTTTACTATGCATATACAGATAGGACTTAAATGGAAAAGGAGGAACATTGATGAATAGAAGTTATGATGAATCAGTCTGACCGTGGGTCAGACTGAATGTGTTATGGGAAGTGTCTGGACAGAGATACTGTAGTCATGGCTGTGAGAGTAGAAATATATTGTCCAATTTTTGTCAGGTCCAAAATGATCAAGTTGTGTAGACAAAGGATGTTGATGCCAGAGTTAGGCAAATAGATCAGAAGTGATGCTATAGTTAGGCAAACATGAACAAATCTACTGGGGTCAGAATTGATTCTAGAGTTAGGCAAATATAAACTCGGGTCAGATATGATTCTAAAGTCAAGGCAAATATGGACAATGTATAGGGGGTCAGAAGTGATATGGTTTGGTGGAAGTGTTATAGACAGGTTGGTCTAGAGTTGGGCAGATATGTTAGATATATTGTCCTTCAGAGATTTGGACTACCAGGACAAGCTGACAAGTGATGGCTGACTCAGCCCGTTAGGGAAATGATGCCTAAGCAAATACAATTGCTGATCACCAGTCAATCATTTAAGGAATAAAAAAAAGATGGTTTTTATTTATCGATTATTAATTTTGGCATGTGTGGAAGATTCCTCAGTGAATTGTGATGTCGAAGCTGAATCGTCTTGAAGTCTCTGGAGAGTACAGCTCACGAGTAGGGATATATCACTCTACTCTATCACCTGAAATTTGAAGTTAAAACATGTAGTGTGACAATTCTTATACCTTTAATGATATCCCTGGTCCCTATTGTGACCTATGACCTCTGCACTTATGACTCGTACAATGTTACACCTGAACCAACGACCCCTGGCATTGGTGTGGTGTGCACCCTTACAGTTCGGATGCTCTATGTATTCAGTGCCATTTCTAATTGTAAATGGACGTGGCAACAAAAAGAATGGAAAGTGATGAGAATTGGGATGTTTTCAGTGTAGTGGTCTCCAATAAAGTTTAATGGGTAGATTTCCTCCTCTGGCTGGGCAGATCTTTCTAACAGGACGCTGGATTTTTTTTTTCAAGTTAATGGCCTCATCTCCTCTTTGTCACAGGGGCGTTTGTGCCGTAATTATCATGTCGGAGGCCCCACTAAATAACAGTCATTGAATCCTGCTTGCATGACTGTTCAGGACCAATACTCTGTAGCACTGATGATCCAAGCATGGAAGTCAGGTTAATGATGTAATACAAATCGCCCCCTCCTCCCTGTTTAGGGTGCCTCATTTTGTCTCCGATAGGTTACCACACAGACTGAGACGTCACCAGTATTCTGACACCAGTATCTCCGGAGAATTCCTTTTTTCGTCCATGGTTAGAATGATAATAAAGGACACGCTGGTCCCCTTTCTCTTCTGACATTTTGTGGCGTAATAGTCTAGCAGGGACTAGCAGATGACATTTTATGACATTAATTAGACAGAATAAAAATGTTCTGAAAAATATGCAATCTTGTTTTATTTCTTTCATCAATAGAGGAAATGGATTTGCTGTGACAAAATAATATCCGTATCTTTTTTAGAAATCACGGGGTATGCAATGATATCATGTTTTGTTTGCATCTCCGTTTTGAGAATGTGATGCTGGTCGTTGTCATTGGTAACTCGGTACTCTCTCAGAGACCAACACGGCACCTTCACCACTAGCGCCCTCTATATTCATTGTCAGGGCTTGGGCTAGTAGTTTTAACACCTTATCGTCTCCGCTGTCCTGGGATCCCCATATAACACCACCGTGTAATACTCTTTATTTCCTTTCCTTCATCGGGAGGAGATAGTGTTACATACACACTGACTGTGTTGTCACGGGAAAGTGTGAATCGGGACACAATATAAAACCACTATAATAGCCTACGACACTATCTAGTTGGAATGCTAGATAAAAAATATTGGAAAGGCAGTCTCATGTTACGTTGAATTCACAGCCGCCACGCCAAGAGTCACAAGGCAAGGCATTGAAAATATTATTCATAATTGATTTCATGCAAATGTCTAGATAGAAATACTAAATATTGATGACACGTCAGTAAAAACTGGATGTTATTGAGATAAGTTTATGTAATTACTATTGTCAGATTATGAGGTTGAGTGACATTGACACGGAAAGGTAAAGGCTCTGTGGACTCCTGTCAAGTCATTCACTGTATGACTTTGTCACAATTGTCTGTGATGCATTTTGACATTATTCAACCCTCTCACCCATTGTATACCATAATGGACCTGTCCAAATAAATGTAATGTAGAGCCTACTAAAGCTACGTAGGTGTGAAAGGGTTAAGGGTTAGATTTATTCTTTGTTTAGGTTATCAGGGATACCTACAATTCAAATCTAGTCATTTTGATAACTGGCAAAGCAAGTAATGTATAATTTACCTGAACTCAATTTAAGCTATTTTCTGATAACTTAGACTTAATAAAATAGGATTCCTTAGTACTTTTCTTCTTTTGGTACCAGTTTTATGTTGATCCACTTCAAATATTCAAGAAAAAACAAAAAGAAAAAAAAATAGTTTGTTTGCTGAAAGAACGTGTTATATTTTAGCATCTTATTGTACCATAACGGCAATAAACACAAGCTATTTCAGTCTTGAGATGTAGGATGGAATAGAGACCGACTTATGACGGCCTGGTCACATTGCTGAGTAATCACCCACTATCAAAAGTGTCAGACTGCAGAGATTACACCATATACCAAATTATTGACACAATCTTGTAGCTGTCATATGTGATACAAACAATGTGTCGGTATCATGAGTTCCAGGGTTTGTGTAACACTTGTCCAAGTGTACTGTTACCTTTATATCAACATACTAACACAGGCCCGTAACATTCTTCCTCAATCAACCAGCTTAAATGTACATGTGGTTCCATTATGTGGTAGTGGATATTTACATAGTATCTCAATCTAACTGATGATGTATTGAACACACTTAACCATTTTATCTGACCTTGTTTGTACTTTCACTTTCCATGTAAAATATACATGTCATATATCAAAATAGTATTTGGTTACTAAACTTAATGACCCTATTTGTCTCTTTATCATCTCTTCCTGTGAAGTTTACTGCCAATAATTTCAGTGCTGTCAGTCATGGTGACCCTGCCATTACTTGATAACCTTGTCAGTCGTTGGTGACCTTGTCAATCCTTAATTATCTAAAATATCCATGTTGGTGGCTGCCATTTTTTGAGAATCCTTTGATGATCTTGTTATTCCTTGTGACTTTTTCAGTCTTAGATGACCTTGCCATTCCTAGATGACCTTGTCCATTTTCGATGTCCTCACAATTCCTGGGTGACCATATCTATTAATAAGGTCCTCGCCATTCCTGGGTGACCTTCTTAATCATTGCTATTATTTATGACTTTGTCTGTCTTTGATGACCTTGCCATTCCTATTTTACAAAATAGCTGAAGTGATGCATAAATGTGTAAGTATGTCATTGACCCTGTATTTATGTTTTGTTGTAGATCATGTGGTTATGCAGTTGTTCGTCCTGATGAATGGCATGGAATTTGTGTCTACCAACTTCACAATTTTTGACTGCGAAGTTCATACAAAAGATGCGTAAGTACTACAACATTATAAAACCAATGAATTCTTCAATAATATTACACTTCAGTCTGTCAGATTTCCTCTTTTGACTCTGCTTTGACTTTATACTGATAGTGTCAATCAATGGAGGCCATATAAAATTGAACAAAAGGATACATGTTCTAGTTACCTTGGCACAGTCTGTTACATGGAAACAGTTCAGTTTGTAATCTCATGTGAGAAAAAAGAAAAATCCGTGTTTTCTTTTATTTTTCTGTAAAGTTGCATCTGCCAAAATATTAAATACAGACAGTTAAGTTCAGGGATTTCATTGTTAAGAAATGGAGGCAATGCTTGTGTATTGTCTAGATATGTAGACATCCAGAACACACACAAAGCCTTTGTATCACACCAAACTTTGCTTCTGTTTAAGATGTGAAAAAAAAATGGTATGAAACTCTGACTTTACTTTCTATCTTCAAAGTCGGTATGAGAGGCAGATTGCCAAGGTGAGGGTTGTTATATCATGGTGTATCTCCACTGCCAGAAGAGTTCTAAAATGGCGTGGCGATGAGCTTTCATCAGCTCACCAAACATACTTTATTTATTAAGGTAATGTGCTTGTTTTTCGTGCTCAAGTTTGTAAAATTCCCCAACACATTAGCACACGTAATATCCTATGTATTCTTCTGTGATGAACTTGATTAGAAAACTGATTCAAAATTCACGACCGCAGTACAGGTATAGAACAGTAATCACCAAGGAAACCATCAGAATTTGTTTTTTTTCGTTTATCAGCCATTCTGCTTCTTTAAATACAAGTAAGAATCTTGCTTCCATTTACATATTCATGGAGTAATTTTGAATTCATAATGGCTGCCCCTGGTATTGTCTGTAATCCAGGTCTAGTATAAACAGGTTCCCCTGAGATACCAGGGGGCACTCCCTCCTATCTTACTACACTGAAAGCTAGGCTTGGTATGATGGACTTTCATGGACTGAGATATATATGTTTTAAATAATGATTATATATAAATAGAGTTTATTCATAGAGGAATCACTATCTCTTCTGCTCGAGAATTGGCTGAATATCTTGAGATGAAATGTGGAAACTGAGTCAGATTTGATGAGGGTTGGAAGTGATAAGATTTTGTTTTAGCCCTATGTTAATGTAAGCTCTTAGCCCCTCTCTGTCTCTCAGGTAACTAATAAAAGACTTTGACTTCACACATCATTCTAATAAGGATTTTGGACTTGAATGGAGCAGTTAAAAGTTTTTCTGCCAAACTTTATATGAACAATCCTCTTGTTATTCTAGTCATAAACAAATTTTGGGGCCTTTTTTTTTAGTTTTCTATAATTTGACCAAGAAAAGTTTTACCAAAATTGTCACAAATGTTTGTCATTTTGCCCTGGCCAAGTGTATATATTGTAATCAGTTTGATATCCAGCTTGGCCATACTTTTCTGAAATGTTGTCAACATTTAGTTCAAATAGATAATTAAATCATAAGAGTGATACAGACCCTATGGGCCTCTTGTAATGTATATAGTTCAACGAAAGCACACTTCAGTTATTGCGCTAAATTATGACTGCAAAAATTAAAGTTCTTGTGTAATGTTTTCTGTTGCATATTTTGTGGGTGTGCCAATTCATCAATGTACTGATCTATTAAAACAATGCACTAAAATCTGAATGTGTTGAAATAAGTACGCTTACAGTACTACAATTTAGTTGCTATCAATCTATCGGAAATCTGAAGAATAGTATAGGTATACCTAAGCAAGGATATAAGAGTGGGCTTTTCTTGGTCTGTGTTCAGATAACAAAGTTTCCAAAGAAACAGAGAATATGAAAATATTTTAGGTTAAATTTAGATTTCTCTACCCATTTTGCAACCATTTTGTGAAATGAACTGCCATGCTGCTGTAGTGACTGAATTGGAACTACTTTTTTTTAGTGGAATGATATCTTCACAAGTGACTTGTTGACAAATTTATTCGAAGAATCAAGAAAAAATTCCAGTGTTTAGCATCCAAACAGATATCTCAAGAGACCCTTATTTTATACACAACATTTATGTGATAGGCATTGCAAGAGCTGATTACAGAATTTGTGCTACAGTATACCAGAATGTACAAAAAAATCTGAATGGTTTATCATCACTGAATGTAAAAAAACAGTGATTGATGCTTTATTTATCTGGAGAACTTGATACAAGTGTTTCCAGTCTGCACAGGTATGGTTAGGTTAGCGGGAGGTTCCTATGTACTGTCATGTCAGACGGCTAATTAAAATGGTCATTTTATTTAATTATGTTTGATATATAAGAAAATATCCGTTCCCGAAATATACAAAATAAAAATATATTACTTTGAGAAGAATGTAAATTTAAAAAACAGCTTGGTAAACCTAAGATGAAGTGAGTAAGTTTGACAGGAGTTGGAGGTTTTCAGAAAGATAGATCAACATTTGGTAATGATATTTTTAGGGTGATTATCTACGAATATTTTGTGGGTTTGTTGGAGATGCACATGTTTATATAAAACTTTCAGAGGTGGTATTACAGCTGCAATGGTTTAACAGAAATGTTTCCCAGATACGCCAAACCAATCAAAATCGTTTTTACACGCCACACTTGTTATTTAGCTGTGGACATTTACATTCAAGATTTTATCTCGATGTAGACTGTTTCATCGTCAGGATAGACACTCACAGGACTTGTATACAGTGTTTTCAGTGATTCTGGCTGTACATTATGATTAAATAAATATGAGAACTGTTTGTCCTGGTGGTTCTGAGATTACGTAACACTTGTACAGCTGTGTACAGAGAATTTACAACAAGTGTTTGATTATCCTGAAATTCCACAGATTGAGGAGAAGTATGTTAGCATGATAACATATTACAATGGTAAAGGAGGAGGGGTGGGGCTGAGGGGTTCCCTCCCTGCCAATTGAATCAGAATGACAATTGACAATTGTGACTTGTCTCAATATTTGTATAGACATAATTTACACATAATTTACTAATGAAGTGTGTGATTCACTGGATAATGCTGTGTGTTATATATTTGTACAGGTGGGTATATGACTCACAGGTGTTTTAAAGATAATATATTCAACAGTGAAGTAAGGGAGATAACTCAGTAAATCTGCCATTGAGGTAAAACATTAAATAAAATGTCAGTTGTAATTGACAATTCAGAACTTGAAAAGTAATTAAAACACTGCCATTATCAATTATACTTGATTTATTTTGTATTTATTTTTATTTTCCTGAGGTGGCTGCTGAAAAAAAATGGTTGAAAGTTCAGAAAATAAGTTTTTATAGATCAACTTTAATTTAATTTCACTTTCTTTTCTACTGTGACAATCCATAGCGATGGTAGACATCAGTCATGACATATTTGAAACATGTTTTTCTGGCTTTCATTCTCAGCTTTGGTTTGATTCCTATAAGCTACTTATAAATTGTATCCCAACTCAGAATTATCTCCCTTGCTATATGTATCTTTATAGTGACAATCTATCTGAAGTTCTCAAATCAAACAGAAATATAACCAAATTTATAACTTGCCTGTCTCCCTAGAAAAGATTAAATGGGTTTTTGTGTGAAACATTGTTCTTCACAATCCTAAAATCTGCATTCAGAAGCAATCTAGGGTATATCATTTTCATATCTTAATTTTGACATAAATCTCTATCATTATGTTCCAAACCTAGGGTTTGTATACCCACTGTCATCAACTGTTAACTAGAATTTAGACTTGTACCGTAAGTGCTTTATCTATCATAATAATTTTTGCAACAGGAAAACCGTAAATATACATCCCATTAATTTTCTTTGACTGTTGAGATTCTTGATCAACAGATTAAAACTGAGAAAAAAAAAAGAAGTTTTTGGTATTAAGGTTTATTATTCTTAAACATCAAGATAAAATTGATATATGGCTCCCTGGAGTGTAATAACTGTGAACGTCGTGACATGTTTATCGGCGAGTTACATGTGTTTCTGCGGCCGTGTCAGATGCTTGGTAATAGCGGACATTATCCACTCATGATGTCATTCCCTGAGAACTGTCCCACAAAATATAGATCATGTCCAGCGATGTCTGGACCAGGAGGCTCCAGGCCCTGTACCCCATTCCCAGGCCATCGCTGTTGGCAACTTATCACATATTTATGGACCCGGAGACATCATTTCTATCCAGATTTGACGTCCTCTCTGATATTTATTTAAAAGCTTGCCCGCACGTTTTCCTGACTTCATTTAGGTCATGCAAACTTTTTCAGAAAGACAGTCTACCCACTTTTATCTTATTTGACTAAAGACAACTTTTGATTTACCTCTTGGGATTCTTTTGGAAGAAGAAAAAACGTTATCCATCACAGGAATCTCCATGTTACAGTGTCATTGTGACATTCCAATAGCAGGGAGATGAATCACCAGTCTCCACAAGTAGTTACAGTCAGGGACTCTTTAAAAAACAGAAGTTTGAATCAAACATAATATTCTTTATATGTCTGTATGACATCACTGGAATAGCCAATATAAAGTGATTGTCATCAGAGTTTTATCGAGGAAGGAAATTCTCACAGTGGTGATTTCTCCACATAAGGTTAGTTTTCTCCTT
The DNA here is from genome assembly GCA_032360845.1 of Crassadoma gigantea. NCBI lineage: Eukaryota > Metazoa > Mollusca > Bivalvia > Pectinida > Pectinidae > Crassadoma > Crassadoma gigantea. Next base: position 6,742 of record JAULCA010437763.1, on the reverse strand, counting down.
ATAAAAAGTACAATGAACAACTGAACATGAATGCTGGATCACACATACTAGATTTCAAGAAATCTTGAGCCTTTAAACAAATCTTGGAATCAATAGCTGGCACAGAAGTGTGATTAGCTGGCTCACAAGATAGAGCAGGGACTGAGCATGGCTGAGAAGTATCTAAAGTGTGATTAGCTGGCTCACACACAGAGACTGAGCATGGCTGAGAAGTATCTAAAGTGTGATTAGCTGGCTCACACATACAAGGTAGAACAGAGACTGAGCATGGCTGAGAAGTATCTAAAGTGTGATTAGCTGGCTCACACATACAAGGTAGAACA